>APFE030631013.1:37211-52688 GCA_000404065.3 Pinus taeda | reverse complement strand
TATATATATATAACTTAAAGTCTATGATATTGAAAGTTTGATATATGTTTGTTTATTTTCTTATCAATTTTGTGTTAATAGAAAAGTAAATAGATGAGGAATTACATTTGGCATTCAATGAGAACTTCCGCTTATAATTTGAGTTAAACCTTAGGGAGATAAGTTGAAAATACGAGTTGAAAAAGTAGTTTTATTATTTTATTAATTTTTACTCCAAAAATGGTGAATAATCTCCCATGGTTGACAATTTTCTTAGGAGGGTCATTTTAGACCTTAAAGTTACACTAATGGCACCTGCATCAATATGAGGGAATTTTATTGCGACTATGTATTTATTCTGTGAGAAAAATAGAGGAGTCTGTGTGAGAGCGAAGAGGAAGTTATAACAAATGTGTTGTAGGTTGTATTCTTTTAGTTTGATGGATAATATAAAAGGAAGCACATGTTGTTTCTCTATGGATGTAGCCTAGATTAGATGAAACAACACATATTTTTGTCTCTCTTAGTTCATGCTTTTTTGTGTTTACAATATTTTCTATTTATTACATTGTAATTTAATTTCTAGCAAGTCGTTCATCTTAATTGTTCACCCACTTTCCTCTATAGCCTTCCATTATGAGAGACTCATGTTGGGTGTATAGTTGGAGCATTGGCAAGCCTGTTGTGTAGTATGCTAGACTTACAACAACGAGAGTTGTAGTAATGCAAATTCCAAGGAATTTGTGATTTGTAACAATTTCATTGATCATAGGAAATTTTTAGCATTCCCTTATGTAAGCGACCATGTTAGTGTTGTAGCAACATAGAGGAGTTGCAGTAATGGAACAGAGGAGAGTCACAATACTTGCTTTTCTTGGTTTGAGGAGTTGCAACACTTGTGTGTCGACTGGAAGAATTTGTTATGGGGTTGTAGTTGGTGTTGTAGAACCACAAAGGAGTTGCAACCACTAACTTTTTCTCCTATTTGACAATGTTAATATGAAAGATGACAATTTCACAACATGATGCATAAGAATAAAGTAAAAGTATCAAAAAGGAAAATTTTCTACCTGCACCAGAAATAGGGTGATAATGGATGAAAAATGCATAAGGAATAAATGGGAAGTTGAATAATAACATCAAAAAGGTTACGAGCATGTGCTTAAAATGTGCCAATTTGGATAGCTATCAATTATCAACATAAAGAAGGATCATGATTATACTAGCTAGAGTAAGGTTGATCTAACATTCTTCCTCCACACAAACCCCTTACTTAATGATATATTTTCCAGAAAGGTAGGGGACAAGGCACAATCTTACTTAAATCCTATATTATAATTAATTTCTTTTGGCTAACCCTTAGTGATCATAAACTTTGGATTAATGTTCTCACACAAACTTGTGCACAAACTCTCAACTTTGAAAGGAACTTTTAGTTCTTTTAATCGACTCCAAATGTCATTCAGAATATTTTCTAAAGTCGACAAAACAAGATAAGAGATTGGTTTGATTATTGGAATACTTTTCCACAATGAACATAACATGGTGGTTAAAAATGGAATGATATAATATGGTGGTTCAAAATTGAATGATATCACCTAAACTTAATTTATCCTTTAGCTCTATATAGTTTCTCTTGTATCTTAAAGGTAAAATAAGGCCCTCATATTGAGACAAAGGTACACACTCTAGATCGGTTTCCACACCCGACAATCACCCAATGTCTTCTCCTCAACCATGTGCACGTACACATAGTGTGCATCACGCACATACAATCACACATTGCAGACAACACCATGCAATACATCCACCTACACCTGGCATACAACACATACACCTACGCCCGGTGTACAACACGACACAAATACGTATATAGAGTGAAACACAATGAATGCATATGTAACGATACCATGAATACAAAATGCACATACATAGTACCACATGCTTGCAACACAACATGTACGAAATGCACTCAATCCCACAGTACACCAGTACCGCATGTACAAAGCACCACCTACACAATGTGTACACAATTCCCCATGTACACTGCACCATTGTAAAACATGTACATAGTACCGCATGCAGAACAAGTACATGATACCACATGTACACAATGCCACATGCATGACATGTACACAGCACCACCTGCACACAGTGCCACTTGCACAATGTGTACATAGCACCACATGCACACAACATCACTAGTACAATCATGCACACAACACGATATGTACATAGCCCCACATGTACGACATGCACACAACACCCCCTTGTACATAGAACTGCATATCCAACATGTACATAGCATCATCTGTACAAAACATTGCATATCCAACATGCGTAGGGCACCATATGCACACAAAACTATCTATACCATCCTATACATAACATTGCATAAACAACATGTACAAACACTATATATACACAACATCGCATGCACACACATCATAGATGAAATGTGTACAACATATACAAGATATGCACAACAATAGTACCACACATCTAAAACCGCACTGTCCTTACCAAGAACCCTTGCTTCCAGTGTCTTATCCATGCTTATCCTAGCATGTCGTAGACCACATTCCTTTCATTTTGCTAATGTAATGATCCGGATCTTGGGAGGAGGCCCCCAAAATCTAGAAGATTGAAATGGATCTTGGGGGGTGAGACCCTCAAGATCTGAAAGATTGCAATGGATCTTGGGGGAAAGGCCCCCAAGATCTGAAAACTTGAATTGCTAGAAGAAAAATAGGAGAATTCCCAATAAACAAAACCACAAAGAAACATTTTATTAAAACCCATTGATATAGATTTAAACATGAATGCAACAAAATACAGAGATAACCATATACACAAAGATGCAGCGGAAATAATACTTCATTTCATTAATGGAAAATACTGAAATATGTTTACAACCAGAAATGGAAATAAACCAGCTAGGGTGATGGTATCTTATCTCTCAGAAGAGATGTGGCGCCTACATGCCTTTGAACTGTAAAGGCTACATTGTGGTGGACCCTGTCAATTTACAAAATGTGACTTGTTACTTATAGTATTTTTCCGTTACAATACCACGGGTCAATTCCATGGGTGAATGAATACCATGGGTGGATTTTACAATACCACGGGCAGATGCCATTTACAATACCATGGGTAAATTACATGGGTCAATGAATAATATGGGTGGATGAGTACCATGGGTTGATGCCATTTTCGATACCATGGGTCGATGAATAATATGGGTGGGTGAGTACCATGCGTTGATTCCATTTTCCATTCAGATCATTCCTCCCTCCTTAAGAAGAAATGGTCCCCACTGCATAAAGTTCCCTCTTGCAAAGCCTTTGTTGAATATGAAGCGCCACTGAAGATAAGGGTTTTATGTGGTTAACCCATAACCATGATGAATGAAGATCTGATGATAGAGATAGCCTGTAATGCTTGTGACCAACTATGGTTCTGACAGTGTGTGGCCTAGCAAATGGACTTCGATGAAGTGTGGTTTTGTGGATGACCCATAACCATGATGAACGAAGATCCAAGGATAGAGATACCTTGTAATGCTTGTGACCAACTGTGATACTGACAGTGTACGGACTAGCAAATGGACTTCGATGAAGTGTGGGTTTGTGGATGACCCATAACCATGACAAAAGAAGATCCGAGGGTAGAGATACCCTGTAATGCTTGTGACCAACTGTGATACTAACAGTGTGCAGCCTAGCAAATGGACTTCGATGCCAAGGATTTTATGTGGTTGTCCCACAACCATGATGTTGGTTGATGATGAAGTAGCAGGTGCCTACATAGCCTGGGGTGGGAGGGTACGTTTCCAAATAACCTAAGCTGAATGCTGCTATGTTGAAACTGATGAATCTGAAGCAAGTGCCTACTAAAGTGGGGTGGGAGGGCACGTCTCCAATGGGAACCCACTTCGAATGCTGCTCCAAAATTAAAATGGGCATAACTCAGTAAATATAACTCATAATATTTATTATAACGTGTTTTTGGAAGCAAAAGGATCATTTTGCATCTTCCCATGAGTTGGAAATCCTTATCTGGATACTCTGAGATCTCATATTCGCACTTCAACAGTTCCGCCGTCACAAAAATTATGATAAAATAGCTGATTTTAAATCAGCGATAACGCCCACATCCGAACTCCTATTCAACCCTTTTTTTTTTTTTGAAATTGGGTGATTTTTCGAGAGGAATCCAAATATGGTATTTTTTTTTTTAATTTTTTACCAAATGTTTCAGATCTGATCTACAAAGTCGCCGCCCAAAAAACATTCCTACAAAAAAAATGAGAAAAGAAAAATTCTTCCTGCTTGACCCAAGAGAGTGCTCTGTGGAGGTTGTAGCACATGCTTGCAGTTTGTTAAATATTGCTACAAAATTTGAAACTGAAATATCTATCAAACCCTCATTCCCATGGAATCATAACCTGCTCTGATACCACTGATCCGGATCTTGGGAAGAGGCCCCTAAGATCTAAAAGATTGAAATGGATCTTGGGGGGAGAGACCCTCAAGATCTGAAAGATTGCAATGGATCCTGGGGGAAAGGCCCATAAGATCTGAAAACTTGAATTGCCAGAAGAAAAATAGGAGAATTCCCAATAAACAAAACCACAAAGAAAATTTTTATTAAAACCCACTGATCTGGATTTAAACATGAATGCAACAAAATACATAGATAACCATATACACAAATATGCAGCAGAAATAATACTTCATTTCATTAATGGAAAACACTGAAATATGCTTACAACCAGAAATGGAAATAAACCAGCTAGGGCGATGGTAGCTTATCTCTGAGAAGAGATGTGGCGGCTACATGCCTCTGAACTGTAAAGGCTACATCGTGGTGGACCCTGTCAATTTACAAAATGTGACTTGTTACTTATAGTATTTTTCCTTTACAATACCACGGGTCAATTCCATGGGTGAATGAATACTATGGGTGGATTTTACTATACCATGGACGCATGCCATTTACAATACCATGGGTAAATTCCATGGGTCAATGAATAATATGGGTGGATGAGTACCATGGGTTGATGCCATTTTCAATAACACGGGTAAATTCCATGGGTCGATGAATAATATGGGTGGGTGAGTACCATGGGTTGATGCCATTTTCCATTCGAATCATGTAACCCTCAGTATAAACTATACATAACATGGACATAATATAATCACATAATATCAAATCATAACCATATTATACTGACCTTGTATATTTGTCATGACTACTCTTCTCAATTGATTACTCATAGCCAGGAACTTCTTCATGCCATTCACCTGCATATGCAATCTTTCTACTACAAAAATGATTCTTCATGATCTGTCAAAAAACAATATGAATACATACATATATATACATGTAAACATCAACATAAAACAATCATGATCCTGTCAGAAAATCACATACATATACATATAAACATCAGCATAATCATGATCACAACATAATTGCCAGATATCAAGGTCAAGGTTATGAGAACTTCCTTTATTCATGCAAAACATGCGAAACATTAAGAATAGTCATTCAAAATCATAGCCAAGGCATCTGATGCCTCAAATCCATTTACTTTACCTTCATGGTTACCTTTCTCATGACTTTACCACCACCGTCCATTTACCACAATAGACCCAACCAGTCCAATCGACTATCATAGTCTTACGTTTTGTTGTGCTTACTCATGCACAGAGCTTCATCTGAGTCTTACATTACTTTTTGGGTACCACACGACTCTCCTCAAGCTACATTAATTTCCTCTTTTCCCAACCAATTCCTAAGACTCTCAAAGCAATAAAGGAAATACCGAGAAGAAAACAAGAAGAAAACCATGGAAAACCAACAATAATATGACACCACAAACAAAGTGGCATGATCACGCACTAGACATAACAAAATTGTAAATCAAGTGCAAGAAATTCACAAAAGACCAAAAGAACAAGACTAAAAACATACACCATGACTCAATCCCCATGGTTCTCAGTGATTCCAAAGGAAATCTCAACCTCAACCTTCTTCAAAATTTTCAGGCAGTCTCTTAGCCATGCAATCCCCTACATCATACAGCCATAAACACATAACTATCAGTGCATAAATAAACATAACAATACACTAGATACCTTATCTTGTTGTGAAAAGCATGTTGCCTTGCAATTGAACACATCCATTCCATGTCTCAAGGGACTCCAATCCCCTTGACAAATCCACCTGTAACTAGAGACTAGCTAATATACCTGTCAAATACATGTCCATGAATATAGCACATATCTGCATATTTCAGACAAAACAAGGTTAAAAAGACTTCCTATGTGCAAAGCACTCATTTGTTTGGAAATAGGGTTTCCAAACATAGCCCAAGGAAATTATTGCCCAATTCCTTTCTTTTAGCTTTTTACCTTGTTGCACGAGGAGGCTTAGTTTTTTTTTTGTTAGTGTGGTTCATGAACACCCTAGTTAATAAGTGGTCGCTACGTCCATGGAAAAATCTAGGCTAATCGCCCCTCAGCCTACTCGCAAGACCTAACCCCTAATGCTTCGAGAAGAATCAACCATGTGACCTCCTGATGGTGAGCCACGGTTTTTGACCAACTGAGCTAACCCTTGGGACTATGACGAGGCTTAGTTATATAAACACATCAACTATTACCTTGTCACGCTAATACCAAGCATGTTTCTTGCAACTTCTCACACATGTCAACCACATGTTTCAAATATCAAGGCAATATTATCTATCAATTTGAAATAAACATTTATCAAGACTAACAATCATGTCATAATCCATAGTAAACTCATAGTCATTATACATAACACTACCACTATCACTTACTACTCTCAAGTACATATCAATTGTCTGAACACATATGTATAAGTATAACCATCCTAAAACAATATCATTTGAACACATACTCATATTATGCAATTCATCAAACATTCAACCAACTTGCAACCATACCATGTTAAATCAATCAACTATGCAACACAATCAAACATTCAAGTACCAAATATACGAAATAAGCAAACTCATACCTTAATGTATCTCAGGGGAGGCTATCTTGTCTGCACAATTAAGCTAGTCGCATGATAAAACTTCTCCACACATCATCTTAAACATAAATAATACCATTTTATCCATAACAATAACTAACTAACATGTTCACATCCTATCTCATAAACAATTATCATTAATGCATAGCAATCATATATGTACGATTGGTCTAGATTAGTACAACACCATATCACAAATATGACAACTCATACCTGAATATCGCAACCATAACAATCTGCATAAGCCAAGCCCAGTTAACAAAGTACATATAACATCAAGATCTTCAATGCAATGAACATAACCATCACTCATATGGCCAATCCAAATTACAACGTCAAGATCTCAATGAGATAACCCTATTCATCAAGTTAATAACATATGACAACAATAAGATATATATCATTCTCATCAACAACATATAACCTAATCATCAAGTTATCTATCATAAAACAATAATAACAATGCATACAACCACATGTTACCATCATTCTTGACTATCTGACTCATGTGCATATGCCTATGCTAATCAATTATCATCTGTTATGTACGTAACCATAGTCAAAAGACAGGTACATAAACCTAATTTATATAACCCTAATTCATATAACAATCCTTAACCTACATACCTGCATGCCCAACATACAATACTTGTATGACGATCTACTCTTACCCCAAATTCCAATGTTGCAACCTCATTATGATGAGCTGCATCTCCTGCTCTATCTCAGCCAACATATTAGCATCATAACAACCAATAGCACCATGATGACCTCACCAAACATTTTTGACCTACTATTCATACATAACTATAACCAAGACCATACATGCATAACAACTTCATATAGACATATAACACATGAGTACCAAACCATTAACACCTTATTCTAGCTAGAGTCTAGTCATCAATTCATGACCATATCAACTACACAAGCCATGACCTCATGCATTGCAACAACCATTACTCCATTGTACACATTTCCACATGCAACCATCAACATGCATACGCAATGCATAATTAACTAGACATACACATGAATGCATGTAGTCGAGCATAAGCGATCAATACTTGTACCAACTTACAAGATTGATACATGTAATCAAACATACAAGAATGCAAACTAACATACAAGGATGTAATCAAGTGACATACAACAACATGTGAATGACATATAACAATATGTAACCATTCATATACTCATGACAATATATTCCACAAAATCGACATCAAGCTCCGCATGACAACCTTACTACAACAATGATCTACATTATCTAATGCAACAAGCACATGGAATGCAAGTGTAAGAGACACACATGCAACTGACATGCATGCATGACCAACACACACCACCCATCTACTTCGAGGGGTGAACCATGCTCTGATACCACTCTATAACACCCTCCTCCCATTTCCACCCAAGTAACCATGCCAACTGGGGTAAACATGAGACGAGAGGTTATTATGATCAAATTTGACCTCCTATATGACCTTAAGGAAGTGGAATCAATAGAACATCACACAAAATCATCCAACATTAGCAACAGAACCCTTAAGAAACATGTGAGCCACTCATACAGCCTGTCGCTAGGTCCCACTGTTGTTCTAGATCTCTTAGGCCATAATCGCTCTCATGCTATGGGCAAGGGAGTGACTAACAACCTAAAGTTGCTCCCGCAAGCTTTCTTGATCTTAACCAGAGACCAAAATTTCCAATTCCGTGCTAGTGACCATAGGATTTAAGCCACTTTTTCAGGCCTAGAGCCCAGGCCACTACCCATAATTTAGTGATAGCTTGAAATCAGTAAAAATACAGGGAAGCAATGGTTCAAACACAATAAGTTGAATAAGACCTTTATCAGACCCCTACTAGCCATGCCAGACATTTCATCAAACATATCAACAACATGTAACCTACATGTGTAAACAACATAATTAAGTGTAGGGATCTCATACTTATCTGAGAATCTCTATGAACCATTGTTCCCTCATGTCATTTGCTGCATTATCATCTATCAGGCCATAGATACACTATCCATTTATTTACAAGTAAAAACATGTTGAAAGCCATACATAGTTGTTGTCATAAAATATGCATATAACGAGCATAATAAGAACATAATTACCATCAAAATGTCAACCATCAAAATCCACATATACATCAATACATTTGAAGATGGAAATCAAGGGAATGAATTTCTCATTAATGAATGCAATAAACCTGGCAACTAGAGATGGAACTACGAGGTTTCACCCGACCATAGAATGGTTGAGCCAAATCTCTCTTTAGCAATTCACCCTCATGCCATATTCCAAGCATGGATGTGGGACTCAACCCAAAAGAGCCAACCAAGGCATATTGTTGGGTGTAAAATGCAGATGCAAATTAGAATTTCATTTACTATCAACCCGAGTAAGTAAACTTCGAGGATCATTCAATATATATGAACTTAGAGATAAACTAAGATCGGTGAAGAAATGCCAAATCTCCCTTATAGGAGATCTTTCATTGCCATCTCCAACACCTATTTAGTCATTTAATCAAAAAACTATTTAAACTAATGAAATTAAACATTAAATAACAAATCAGATTCATTGAAAGAAACATTAATACTTTCTTACGAAAGGCCATCCATTAATATTTCAAACATATCAACCTAATGAAATTTACAAACAAACATAAAATGATGGCTTACCAAAACAAAAGTGTACTTGCTAGACAATGGGGGACCTTCCAAGGATTCACAAGCACATCAAAAGAGAAGTCTTATGTAGAATATCAAAGAAGCTCCATTTTATTTATCTTCAATTGAAATTTGCAATTACAAGTTCTACATCCCAAGAGGTTGTAAAATCTCTATTACAATGATTCCAAATTCTAACTTCTCATTACAAACTTATAAGATCCTAAGGTACTAAATTATAACTTCTCAATTCTAAACTCTAAATTCCAAAGTTACAAATGAAGGAGATAACACTCCTATTTATGCAAAAGTTATGATAACAAACTCATAAATCTGGATCCACTATTCCCTCTTCAAATCCACATATCTCTTAACCAATGGTGACACATAACCCTATCCTCCATGATCTTCTCCATGAGGCCATGATCTTACCCATGAGGTCCATGATCTCCTCAAATTCGAATTTGAACATAGAGTGCCACATAAGGGTGCCTTAGAAGCTTCCTTTGTACCTACACATGTCAACAAACTCATTCTATTTGTTAGGTATAAGTATATGGATATTATTTTATAAAGTTTAACCACAAATTCTCTTAAAAATACTAAGAATTAATAATGTTTTGGAAAACACAATGATAACCCATTTAATGATGAAAGTGAAGCTTATGTGATGACATGGTGGTGGAATAGAGGGGAGAAAATGTATGAATGGAGAGAAAGTGGATGTTGAATGGAGTGAAAGTGGATGTAGTTTAAGGATAATTCTTAGGCCCAACACATACCGAGGCTAAACCACCTCACCCTCATCAACAGAAACTAGGCTTTACCGTAATCCATCCTAGATCACTAGGCCAGCAAAATGAACACATCATAATATACTTTAGCATGATCTCCACCTGATCACTATGTCAAACAAGCATGGATGCCACCATATTTCTCCACCTACACCATGATGAATTTTCCTGTCTCTTAGTCTCTTAGGCTTTACCGCAATCCAAACTCAGATCACTAGGCCCTAAACTAAGACCCACTCTCCAATATTTACTACATATCCCAAACCTAGGATTACTAGGCCCAACGAAGACCAAACCACCTCTTGCCTTTACCATATATCCTGTCATTAACCGGAAAGGATTCCTAGGCCCACCGAGGCAACACAATCCTAGCTTTACCACAACCCACAGTTTGGCTCAGGGATCACTATTCCAGTGGCTTTACCGTGATCCACAATCTGGTTCAGGGACCACTAGGCCATGTGATCTATCATTTAGAGATCCACCCCACTCAGCTTCAAATCCATCCGGCAATCTAGCTTAGCCAAAACATGAGAACCCCATCACACGATGGCTATCTGGAAATGGAAAGGCTAGGCTAAAAACACTATCACACCTGGAAAAACCCATGCCATGATAGAAAATAACCACATGCAATACCAGGCATGCCAAATCTAGCAGGGAAACTACACATGCGAGTCAATACCTTCAATGAAGCCTACTGTAGTTACTTGATACTACCATTCCTTGCTTGAAATTTTATTCCTCTCGCATTATTTTCCTTTCTTGCTCTAGTGCCAAAATGCTCCAAGAAAACTCTAAGTGTCCAAGAGTACGAGAGAGAGAGAGAGAATAATGAGAGAGATCCAAAACTCAACTAACAAAAGGTTACACTGACCAAGCTTGCCAATTGATCCTTAGAAGCCTTTTTATCAATAAAGCCTCTATTTTCTTCATTTTCAATTTATTTCCTTCATTTTCCTCCTCATGTGCAACCTGTGACCTTTCACCTTCCTTTTCTCCTAATTTCCATTATTTTCATAAATAAATGTGCCAAAAATGCCATTTACCTTTACAAAGCCCTAGCCATTGCCTTTTCTAATTTCCTTAGCCATAAATAACCAAATGAACACACCCTAGGATGTCTTGCCCAACATTCGTCTTGGAATAAGTGTCCCATCAACCGCTGTATTTATACATTTTTACATGAGTTTTTTAACTACGTGTGTTACATAGAAAATGAGGAAATTAAGAAATAAATCCAAGAGCTACTCTGAAAAGGGCACATCTGACCAAGTTCCTCACCCTATGGAAGCCCAATTGTGCTCACATAGAAGAAATATGGAACCTAGCGACTCTACATTAATTATTAGGCCTTAAAGAAGATCATAGTCAAGAACCGATACCTGATTCCCCATATTGATGACCTTCTTCACCAACTCAAGGGCCTAATTACTGAAGCAAGATTGATTTGAAGTTCGGCTACCACCAAGTCCCAATAGAACCAACTTATTTGTGGAAGACTACTTTCAAGTCCAAGTAGGGTCTTTTTGAATGGTTGGTCATGCCATTTGGTTTGATGAATGCCCCAACAATTTTCATGAGGTTGATGGATGATATATTGAGGCCTTTCACCAATTGTTTTGTGGTTTTATATGTAGATGATATCCTTATCTTCAACAAGAGTTGGGTAAAACACTTGGGGCATATTTAACAGGTCTTTCACATGCAGTGGAAGCACAACCTTTTAACTTAAAAAAATGATCCTTTGACATGGACAAGGGCAAATACCTAGGCTACATTATTGATGAGCAAGGTGTGCATGTGGATCCAACCAAGTTGTAAGTCATTCAGGATTTCCCAATCCCAATGAATCTAATAGAGCTTCACAGTTGCTTGGGCCTTGCGAACTTCTACCAAATATTCATGTTGGGATTCTTTTATATCACTTGGACCTTAATTCAAGTGACCAAGAGTGGAGCAAAAGGAAAGGTATTTTTGTTTGAGCCACAACAAAAGGAATTCGATGAACTAAAATACCATGTTTTCTTTACACCAGTCCTCAACCTACCAGACATGAAAAAACCATTTAATATTAATATAAATTCCTTTCACTATGCTATGGGTGGAATTATTAATCAACAAGGATATTCAATGGCCTATTATAGTGAAAAACTCCTTGATACTATTTTCTGCTATCCTACTAGTAATGGAAACATTATATTTTAGGGAAGGAGGCAATCATAAACATTAATCACAGGCCTTTACAATTTATGCAGACATAAGGGCAGTTGCAGTATGATCCCCATTAGAAATGGTCCACGTACCTATAGCATTTCCATTTTAACATAAAGTACAAGAAGGGTAGTACCAATCATGTCACAGACAACCTTAGTCAACCCCCGTTTGTGGAACGAGACCTTTGGGTGGTCAGGTTTATACAAAAATGACTTAGAATTCATTGCCACATATTAGATGCTAATGGTAGGCAAGCATGTTCTGGGATTCTACCTCCACGATGCACTATTTTGCTACCTGTGACACTTTTGTGTTTCTTTAAGTGAGTGTGCCAAGATGATCGAGGAGGCACATTACATTCAAGTAGTAGGACACTTTTGTGTAGAGAATATCATAGTGGAAATGCTACATAAGTATTTTTATTGGTAAAAAATTTTATAAGATGTTGGAAAATTGATTAGGTCCTGCATCGTCTATGTCATTGTCAAACCATCCATTAAGAAGCAACACATGTACGCCCCTCTGCCTACTTCTAACTAGCCTTGGGAATCCATATTGATGGATTATATGTCTCTCCTTCCTTCTAATAAGAATGGTAATGATTGTGTGTTTGTGGGAATTGATATGTTTTTTTAAGATGACCATTATAACTGTCTGCAAGAAAACTATCATAATAGAATCCACTACAAAAATATTCTTCAAATGAGTGTCGGTACATGTTTTGATACTATAGATAATCATATCAATAGGGATAACAAGTTCCTAAGCATATTTTTGTTGAGCCTTTGGTCATTGTTTGACACCAAGCTCATCAATTGCCTTCCACCCTAGACTAATGGCCAAACAGAGGTCACCAATTAGATGATCGTGCACATTTTGTTCATGTATAACTCCAAGAATCTACGAACATGGGGTGGGAGTCTCCCCTATTTCCAGCATAACTATAACAAATCTCTCCATAGCTCAATTGGCCACAACTCCTTTCAAGTGGGCTCAAGATTTCAATCCGTGGGCCCCAATGATGTCATACTACCCCTTGCAACTACGCAAGAAGCATGTACACATGTTTAATTTAGCGTTGACAAAACTAGTAATTTTATTGAATGAATTCATCACATTTACTAAAATTTCCATGATATCTTGTAAAAAGCCAATACTAAGTAGAAACTATGTCATGATTAGCATTGGGTTCCACATAAGTTACAAGAGGGAGACCAGGTTTGGTTGCAATTGTAGAAGGAATTAATTCTAGGGACCCATCAAAATCTTTAGCCACTTCACTATGAACCTTACACCATCACCAACGCTATGGGTGACAATTATTTTGAGCTAAGCATCCCCCCCTTACTTGGCCAACACCCAATGTTCAATGTGTACCACCTTCAACTATACTTTCCACCATTGTTACACACATCATATTCATAGAGTAGATGAAATCAACAAAGATCAACCTATACTGAATTGAACATGCCACATTAATGAGATCATGGACACACATATTAAGAGCACTTGCTAACAGAGGATCCAACTATATCGAGTTGTCAAAGAATAGGAGCTCTAAACCAAGGCAAGTGGCTCATTAAGAGCCAAATTTAGTAGAAGTTTCCCCAACTAATGGAAGCACTCAATGTAATAGGACCATTTCTTCCTAAGGGGGGAAGAATGAGCTTGATGGATATCGATGAACACCCACTTATTCCATTGACTCATAGAGAATTTTTCTATTTTGGTATTTTTTCTATAGTGTTTTAGGTCTCAAGATTTGGAGTCATTTTGAGGCCCTAAATGGTATTTTTTAGTTAAATAGACACTTTTTAGTTGTAGAATCTTGAGCATAATCGATAAATGTACTTCTTGGTTAGATACATTTCCAGTGGGCTATCGATCATACCAAACAAAATATTGTATGCCATAGTAATGACCTCGAGAGGTTGACATTCCAACTTACCCCATCGTGGCCCATAAGTCTTTTGGCACTTCATCTCCTAGGGTTAGGTTTTTGGATGTTTAGAATTTCTTATTGCTTCTTTCTGATAAAAATGCCTCTGAGCCACATTGTAAGACAATTCGACAAAGGAGAATGTCGATCACATCTCTTCTAACAAATAAGTTACCACCATTCAAGCTAGTTTGTTCTCATTATGTCTTTATACAATTTCTGTATTTTCTATTTATTAATAGAAGTCAAGTTTCACTGTATCTCTGTGTTATGATTATCCCTAAGGGGGGAAGAATGAGCTCGATGGATATCGATGAACACCCACTTATTCCATTGACTCATAGAGAATTTTTCTATTTTGGTATTTTTTCTATAGTGTTTTAGGTCTCAAGATTTGGAGTCATTTTGAGGCCCTAAATGGTATTTTTTAGTTAAATAGACACTTTTTAGTTGTAGAATCTTGAGCATAATCGATAAATGTACTTCTTGGTTAGATACATTTCCAGTGGGCTACCGATCATACCAAACAAAATATTGTATGCCATAGTAATGACCTCGAGAGGTTGACATTCCAACTTACCCCATCGTGGCCCATAAGTCTTTTGGCACTTCATCTCCTAGGGTTAGGTTTTTGGATGTTTAGAATTTCTTATTGCTTCTTTCTGATAAAAATGCCTCTGAGCCACATTGTAAGACAATTTGACAAAGAAGAATGTCGATCACATCTCTTCTAACAAATAAGTTACCACCATTCAAGCTAGTTTGTTCTCATTATGTCTTTATATAATTTCTGTATTTTC
>APFE030631013.1:0-37111 GCA_000404065.3 Pinus taeda | reverse complement strand
TGTCTAGAGAGAGAGAGAGAGAGAGAGAGAGAGAGTAGTCTCTACCATAATTTATATCTAGAGTCATCCTATAATAGTCAAACAATCTAGCCTTCTAATAAAATATATGTCATAAGTAGCCTCAGGCATTCACAATCAAAGTAACAAGGTATCAAATGATCTGGGTAGTGAAAGGTGTGAGATCCCTATGGTGTTTCTTAAATCTTGTATAAGGTTTCTAGCTAGTGAAAGGTGTGAGATCCCTTCGATGTTTCTTAAAACTTGTATAAAGGTTATTATTGAGCTCCACATAATATCAATTCCAATACTTATGTTTCCTAGTTCTAGCCTGGGGTTTGTTCTATAATCATCCAATTATGCTTAGTTTATGTTACCTTCAAGTGAAAATCCATGTGATCTCAATATGTTGCATTTAAAGATGACTTTTTTGTTGTTGTTATTGTATTCATAATATAAAAAGTTATGAAATACAAAAACAAGGTTTAGAAACTGACCTATAACCAATGAAACATAATGTTAGCACTCCTAAAATTCCTAAGCTCTCTCCTCAAATTTCTTGATGAAAGGGGAAAATATGTTGCATGGTTTGTTGGATAACAATATAAGGTTAGGGGTTGAGTGCAAATTCTTAAGACTGTGTATGTCTTCCTAAAAATACTAACTTGACATAGAGTTGGTATATTGCATAGTGGTTTGAAGAATGCTAATGTTATAAGCTCAAAAGTGCATACGTGTTTTAAAAATACATATGTGATTCCAAGAATGTGAGTACATTCATGAGTATGCATTTTCTTGCACATCTTATTGTCGCATTTTGTACTATTAACTTCATGCAAATGCTTATAAATAACTTGTTCAAATCAACATGTTTAAAAAAATAACATAAATTTAAAATGGATAAAACTTTACAATATCATTACAATTACAAATATAACATCTCCCAATTAAAAACCATATAATTGAATAGAGTGTAATATTACCTAAAAAATAAATCTAAATGTAACCAACATGACCATAATAATATTGCAATAATAAACCATCTCAATGTTTCTATAAGGTTTTATATTTTTTGTAAGTAGAAAAAAAAAAATACTTGTTAAATTTTTTAATATATAAAAGAAGTTTTTGACGCAAAAAAAATATAAAAATCAATTAAATAACTAAAAAAGTATATACCAGAGAATGAATTTTGCAAAGTAACAAGTGAAGACCTAAAAATCAAAGTAAAATGAAAAATTCTTTCCCCAAACCTACGTTACTTTGCAAAATGAAAGAGACCTAAAAAGTCTCCACTCAATGAAAGTAAGACTCTGTAATTTCCGAGAGAAGAGAACACATCAGGGGAGGTAAAAACTCCAAAGACTTAGTTGGATTCAAATAATAAGATATCATTAAAAATAAATCTCCACATTACTTTAACCCAGTCAAAATAGAATGATATAACTACTTTATTTTCTTATTTATATTTGATTTTTGTTATTATTGTAATTAAAATATATAATTATATTTATAAATATGTTTATTTTGAATAATTATTAATGGTTTTTTAATTTAATTATTAATATTATTAAGATGGATGTAAATTTAATTCTCTACAAAATATTTTAAAAATATTTTTTAAATTAATGAATTTATTTAAATGGAAAAAATGTCATAATTACTTTGAAAATAAATCTCAAGCTTTGACTTTATATTTTTTTGGTTAATAATGTAATTAAAATATATAATTATGTCTATTTTGGAATAAGATTTTATAATTTTAATTTAATTATTAATAATTATTAGGTGGATGGTAGAAGTTTAACCTCTATAGAATATTCTAAAAAAAAAATTTTTTGATGATGATGATGATGATGATGGTTAACGTCCACTGAGACCAAACTTTGGTCTATTGGACCTAAAGAAACAAATTATTTAGCTTGATTTAAGATTTTATTCCTATGCTCAAAGAGCTTGGAGAGAAGCCTTCTAAACTCACTATAATTTTGACATCGTAAAAGATTAGGAAGGTCAGTATTGCGACAAAGATTATGAAACTGAGTGTAACATACCTCGGTAACCTCACATGAAAATGCAAGGAGTTAGAATTTTTTTTACACAAATTACCCACAAGTAATTATCCAAATCACTATTCCACATTCGTCATTAGCATTAAATAGAATGTTCACTAGTACATAAAGTAACTTTCAATAGAAGAGAGTAAGTTGCATAACCATTAACAACCGCTGTTCTAGTATTGTTGTGGTATATTAACATAAGTTGTCTTATGAACCTATTGATGCCTCGAAAATCGTTGCATCAACATTGGGGAAAACCACCCGGTCCAGGCCTTAAAGGTAGCTCCTTTTCCATTTGGTGTGGTGTCTCCGACTGGATATAATGGGACTAGTTTCCCAATGATTTATGAGTGGGATGGATAAATATATAATTTACTTATATCTAATGGCAAATGATGAAATACTTATTCTAAAATGCAATACTAATTTATCCCAGGAAATTTTTGTTTTAGTGCAACTCTTAATGATTTTCATTGAAAAATAAGCATGTAGATGACTTTACTTTTAAACAAGAATATTCATTCATATGATAATTACTTTGTTCAAATAGTTGAACAAGCTAATAATTAAAACATTATTGCACTAATTTTATATATCATTGACGCATATATAAATGAAAGATAACAATTCTTGAACATTCAATAGTGATAAGTAAAAGAGATTGCTGTAAGAACTTTATGCATATATCAAAAATAGCAAAAATGACTAAATGCTAGTTCACATAAAATAACGAAGCAAAACATAGATAATAGTACCATATGTTTTTGAATCCTCCCAACATGAATTTGCATTTGGATCCTGCTCTCTAACTTAGAAATACTCTTATAGGAAGCAGTAGTGCATATCAGACAAAAGTACTCTTCATTAAAAGCTCGGAATGCAAGTCCAGTTTCATAAAAAATTATCTATTGGAAGCACAATAGTGCAACTTCCAATCTAAGTCTTCATACAAAAATTTCAGGACCCTTTCTAAAAACATGAAAGGGTCTATAAATGTTATCTAAACTAACTAACTATGACATAAAAATGTTGTGAACTGGTGTATCCGAATCAAAAATACATGAACGTCTCCCTAAAATAGATATGCTTGCAGTGGGTAAGGATGGTTCAATGTTTTGACTGACTATCTTTTGACTTGAGTTGACATATTGCAAGCATTGGCTGCAGTGCTAGAGGATGATTCATACGCAAATGCAGTTGGGCAGTATAGGTGGCATCAATAATTTTAGGAATCATGTAACTGATTGCATCGATCAAGCATTTGATTGTTGTCCTTTGACTGTATGGTTTCACAAGGAAGAACCAATAGGTTTCCCATGTCAATGTTTGGATGTCCGCAATTAATCTCTGCCTCTTTTCCAGCTCCTGCTTCCATGTCTGCTCCAATGCTTTGACTGATGGTAATTTTCCTGGGGTACATTCTGAAATTAAATTTGGCAAATAAAGAGTATTATTAATTAATTCCACTAAATTACCAGTTGCTGATCTACATCTCGATGTTGCCCTTTCTGCCTTCATCAATTGAGTTTGCCACTGAAGGAACAGAATTTCCTTGTGGGATTCCAGAATTTGAGGCAGATTTGTGGATTGCCCTGCCTTGGTTTCTTGCCAGGAAAGAAACTGTGTTAGTGTCTCATCTGCTTGCTCCAACTTTTGCCTGTCGTCAACCGACTTATCAATCATGGACGAGGAAATCTCAAAGAAGGGAGGAACAAGAGAAATATTATTACATAGCAAGTTCAATTAAGTAGATAATGCTTTGGTTATTTGGAAAGCCTTTGATTTGAATTCCTCTATCTTAGGAAATTCCTCGAACCTTTCTATTTGTAACGATAGTTTAGCAATCTGTTCATCTTTCGATTTGCTCAACCGTTCATTCATTGTCTTTAGCTTGTTCAATGCTTGAGACAACTCTTTTTGCTTTTGAACTGCATGTTGGTCTATCTTCTTTTTCTCTTTAAGCAATTTCTCATTTAATTGCTCATTTGATTGCTTCTGTAATGATAACTGTTGTTCTAACTGCTCTATCCTCTGTTGTTTTTCCTATACCTGTATCTCTAGTGAGATGATCTCTTGATCCTTTTCTTTAAGCAAATTGCTAACTTCTGATGCCTTATCCATAATAGTTGTTGTATATGCCTCAGCATACTGAGAGAGCTTAGTAAGAGCTTCGGAAGGGCTGACTTCCTCTCTCCATACCACATTAGTTATTTCCATTTGTGTAGGTAAAAGAGAAGATTGATCAAGTTTTCTCTTTTTTCTCTGTCTCTTTATTACATCCCTATCCTTGGGGCTGTGGAAGACATCTAAGTGTGGTATTTCTTCTACTCGTGCTAACTACCAATATTCCAGGCATTGGTCATTTATAAGTAATCCTTTGGGTGCCCAATTGGTGTAGAACAATCTCATCGAAAGGGTTTTCTGGAATTATTTCAACATCTGTCCGAGTCATGGGTGGGATGCTAGTTCCTTCAGATGGAACTGTATTAGTTGTTGTCTTTTGTCAAGTTGTTGCTTCGAAAGTACTAAATCCTTACAAGCTCTCAGTATTGCTGATAATTGAGCCAAACTATTGCCATTCTTTGAGTAGATTGGGATCAATATGAACGTCTGAATCAATAAGTTCACCGCCCTTTTCTTGTTCTTGCTCCTGCTCTAGTTTTTTTTCTTTCTCAGGAATTTTATCTACTACAGGGGCTTTATCAACAACTTGTTGTTCAGTTTCGCTTGATTGGACTATCGGGGTTGTGGCTAATAGGTCTAGAGGCATAGTTTGCAACCTTTGGTCTCTAAGCATATTAAACGTTTCCAGTCCTTCATCTTGATACCTCATCCTGGCCAATGTTTTAACTTGAAATAATGATTCAACTAAGGAAAATAGATCATCGAATTCATCGGCTTTATGATCAAACTTAGCATGTTTGTCTTGAGACATGACATTATAAGCAACCTGTTTTGGATCAGATGGCCTGTTAGGAATGGTGGCCAGATTCAACATAAGTATCTTTTCTATCTCCTTCCCTGCATGCTTGTAGTCATGTAGAGTGAAAATGCCACACCGTAAAGGGAAGTTTGGTCAAATATGCTTCTTTGAATCCTTAAGGATTCTAGATGTCCCTTCTACTGTTATTTTGTAGGCCAACTCCCGAGCCAACAATTTATCAGGCACATACAAGGGAAGAACATGGGGTTTAGTAAGGCTACCAAAAAGCCTTATGTAAGTAAATTTATCCTCCCCGAACCAACTGCCTACTATTGTTAAATCAGCTTCTGCTTCCGAGGATATCCTTGGAGCAGGTTTATTAAAAATAGAATAGTATACAGGGAGAATAAAACCATTGCAAATTTTATACAAATGATTTTTGTAGTTTTCCTTCCATAACTGTTGGTGGTAAATGTGGATTGGATTTGGGTCTTGAGGAGTCCATTTCCACCCAAGTATTGGATACTTTGAATTAAAGCAAATAGTATCCATAATATAAGAATTGTAATAGAACGGGGGAATAATCCAGGAAGTTTTATGCACATTTGTTTTGTACTCTAAAATTGCTTTAACTAGTTTATCAGAAATGATATTAGCCCAATCCATTAAATAATAGTTGATTTCAGCTTCCATTAGGGGTACCATTTCTATGGTGAATTTGGCCGAATCATATATTCCCCACATCCTACATATCATAGCCCCGACATAACAATAAGGGGAAGCCAAAGAGTCAACAGAGTACTTACCAGATGACTCGTGCTTGTGCTTTTCGAGAAAATGTCTCCATTGCTTTATCGGGGCTGACTCTGAATCATTCTCCTTTATGAATGCCTCCAAGAATGCCTTGTTGTATCACTTCTCAGGTAGAGGTAAGTGGTACATTTTCATGAGATTCTCAGGCTGAAATGAGCCAAATATCCTCCCATCAACTGTGCAAAAGGTTCTCTCCGAGACTGGTATTTTCGCCACCACCCATCTCACTACATCCATATATGGCAGGATTTTAGCTCGCACTGCTATTCTATGTAGATAGGAACAAGCCAATTCTTTAAGAGTCCCTTTTGATTTGTTAGTAGAATCAGTTGTGGCTTCCTCTAATAATTCCTCAAGGTCCTCGGCTTCTATCAGATTGTAAATGCTCTCCCAGCTCGTGTTTCCTAGACCAAGGCATTTCGTATCTGAGATTAATCCTTTGTTTCTTGGTCCGGGATCTTTGATTGGATGAGCTATTTCTGTAGGGGCTGCTGCTATGGACTTCTTTGATTTCTTACCCATTTTCTCTAGTTTTCTGGTTTCAAAAGAATTCTACGCAAACAGTTGCAAATAGTGATACAGAGAAAATGCTACTGCAAGCCAATATGATAATGCACAGGATTACGTTGATTGGCATAAAATACAATATAGTTAAGGATTACCACGGATGAAATCCTTTGAAAGATCCATCCTTAACTGCAATATTCAATAGCCGTTTAAACTGTCAATCGTGGTAAATATCATCATAAATGTCCATCACATCGCTCATATGCCAAATTATTGTTTCAAGCATGCCTTAGATTTTAATGATCGACGATCAGCGATCAATTGCTGATCGGCGATCGGGAGTGTCAAATGGAAGGCGTTTAATAATTGCTTTAAATATTTCCGATTATTGAATGGTGATACAATATAATGCATGCAAACTTCCTTTAATATATTTTCTTTTCGAAATGTGCGCCTAATTAATAGGTCACAGTTGGGAGTTGGCATGGGCTTTATCCCTTTATCATGTGACTCCTACCAAGTGTTGATCGCTGATTGTCAATTAGCTTTATCACATCGGAGGAATTGATTAGGCCTCTTCAAATGTTCCTTTATTATTGATATGGCCGAGTCGCCAATTGTGGATTGCGATTAGCGTTATCGCATCGGAGGAATTGAGGGGCTTTGCTCTGTTGTGCGTCGGAATTTGTTTTCCCCAATTTACTGATTGCGATTGCCTTTTTGGAACAGAGCATTGGGTGAATTTTTTGTTTGTGTGTTTCCTTTAATATTGCAATATGCGATCTCTGATCGCTTTATCGCAATATTGAATGATTTTTTAATATTATAAAAGAAGCATTTTATTTTTTATTTAAAAGGTTGTATAAAATGATTTAGTTACATCGGGGGTTTTAACAAGGATTTTTGTTATGATGAGGTACATACCATTTTAGTCACACATCTAACTAAGTTTATCTTTTAAAGGGACCCATTTCATATTAAAATTTTTATACAAAATCTTAATATGAAATGGGGGGTTGTTGTACTAGACAACAAGTGGCGATTCACTGGGAGAAACAATTATCTCTGAGAAAATAATATAATACTTTGACTTCTTAATATAAAAACCTTAATAGATAGAGAAAATCTAATATAAGTAATTATAAATTTTGAATGTAATGAAATCTATTTTTTCTATTTTATTTCTCATCTCAAAACAAAAGACTTCTCTCACCTTGCTTGTATAATGACTCCTTTGTCATAGGTAGAGCCACTGCTGCCAGCGAACGTCCATAGTCTCAGCAGGGTTACCTTCTAACCATTTAATCATTCATTGTCCCATCCATTTCAAAGTATAGTTTAAAATAATGAATCGAAAAGATATGTTTCCACATTTTTTGTATTTCATTTTATTTTTTCTTTATTTTGTAAGATAAAAAAGCATTGCCCTGGTTTCGTGGTTAGCCGTTGACAATGCCATTCATTGTTTATAATTTAACTGAACACGCTGGCTCGTGATGAGACCCCTTGTCTTATAATTATAAGCCATTACCCTATTTTGGTATGCAGTCTTGGTAATGTCAGTTGAACTAGTCCCCTATGAACATGGTAAGCAGGCTTATAATAAGACCTCTTATCTTTTATATCAAATATATTTTAGAATTACACTTTGAAAAATCATAAACTTTGATGGATGGGGTGAATAATTTTATCCTTAAGAGA
Organism: Pinus taeda; assembly: GCA_000404065.3. Lineage (NCBI taxonomy): Eukaryota > Viridiplantae > Streptophyta > Pinopsida > Pinales > Pinaceae > Pinus > Pinus taeda. Next base: position 29,110 of record APFE030631013.1, on the reverse strand, counting down.
ACATGGATGACAATTTTGAGAGTTGAAGATGCTAGGTTTGAATCACTCTTTGCTTTATATTGATAACCGTTTTTAGGCTTCTAAAACTTTTAGAATGATTTACAATATTTTTAAGTTTTGAGAATATTTTACAAAAATGAAAATGATTTTCACAATTCAATCATACCTAATTCCTAGAATTTTCCTTTTCCTTTAGGGCTTTTTATCTATCAAAAGTAAATATTAAGACTATTTTCTTTTGAGTGACCTTTTCAATATAGTAAAAACCAATAGTAGGCTATGTACAAGTTTTATTTCCTATACAGAAATATAACTGGAAATTGAATATTTACAAATTGACAAGGGTTACCTCCTCAATTGAAGATTTTTTTCAAAATAAAGCCATTAACAGGAAGAGAATCTCTCTTTCTTGATAGATCTTGTAATATGAATGTAGATTGCCCTATATTCTCACTAATTTGGAATTGTCCAAGCCACATTTTCTGAAACTTAGTGTGCTTTCCTTTATCCTCATGGGTTGTGTCCCACTTCAAAACTAGATCACCAACTTGTAAATGTCTTGAGCCTGTTGAAGTTGTATCAAAAGAAGATTTAATAATTTGTTGATGCTTTGCATGTGTAATTCGGGCTTTCTCCCTTTCTTCCTCTAGTTTCAGAATCTGATCATGTCTTAATTAAATAGAAAATGAGGGATTTTCTTCAATAAACTGCACTAAAGCTAGTGAAGGAAGTATTAAATTTGATGGTATGACAACCTCTTTTCCATACACTATATTAAATGGAGAAGTGCCTATTGAGGTCTTCTGTGTTATGCGGTCTTCCCATAATGCAAATATCAAAGACTTATGCCAATTTTTATGATTTTGTTCAATAGTTCTCTTAACGATTTTGATAAGATTCTTATTGGTAGATTCTGCTAAACCATCACCCTGAGGGTACTAGTTTGCAGAATATTTCAATTGGAATCTTCTCTTGATAGCAAATTCAAGTATAGAATTACTAGAGAAATAATATGCATCATAAAAAATAAGAGCGTTTGGGACACCAAACCTAGTAATGGTGAACTGATTTATGAATTCAATGATTGCCTCAGAGTTTGATGTCTTCAAAGGGATTGATTCCACCCACTTAGAAAAGTAATCGATGGCTGTAAGGATATACCTATGTTGCTTGGATGAATGTGGAGTAATTTCTCCAATGATATCTAGTCCCCATTGTTTAAAAGGTTGTTCAATGTTGACTGGTTGCAAGGGAAAAGCTGACTTCTTTTGTCTTCCACTAGTAGTTTGACATGAATGACATCTCCTTACATATTCATGAGTATCTCTGAATAAAGCGGGCCAATAATACCCAGCAAGAATTATTTTGTGGGTTGTTGTATCAGCGCTAAAATGTCCTCTTGTCGGACCATCATGTAGTTCCTGCAAGATCTTTTGTGCTTTATGTTTTTCTAAGCATCTTAACAAAATTGAATCATAATTCCATCTAAACAACATGTCATTAACAATCATGAAATTCTCTTCCTTTAGTCTTATGGAAAGCTTGTTTTTATAGGAAAGATTAGAAGGATTCTACCCATTTTTTAAGTAGAATATCAAATCTGCATATTGGGATTCAGGATTGTTTGTACTTATCTCATTGATTTCTTCAATACTGTTTGTAGCTTCATGTTCTTGAATATTAGAATCTCCTGCTAACAACCTAAAAAAGCCTTTGCCTTTGATAATATTTGCTGGTTTGATGTCCAAATCATATTCTTGTAATGTTGTGACCCAATTTGCCCTTTTTCCTCCCAATTCCTTTTGAATTAGTAATTGTCTTACTGCTGAAAAAGGGACTAAAACTTTTGTATGAGCCTTTAAGAGAAAGGGCCTGAAATGTTTAATGGATTTATATACAGCAAAGGCTTGTTTTTCAACTTCAGAGTAATTGAGTTCAACACCTTGAAGGTTTGAACTATAAAATGAAATTGGTGTTTCCAAGTTTTGATTATTAATTTGTGTTAGCAATTCTGCATAAGATGAATCAAATGTGAGAGTATATAGGATGAAATGATTTGAAAAATCATGAGTGTTTAATGCAGGAGAATTTATGATTGCTTGCTTGTTCAAATCAAAAGATTTTTTTTTTCTATGTGTCCCCATTTAAACATTGAATTCTTCTTAATGATGGTTTGTAATGGTAAAACAATCTGCGAAAAATCTGGGACCAACCTTTTTACAAAATTAACCTGGCCTAAAAATGATTACATAGTCTTTTTATTATGTGGTAATGGAATATCATAAATCTCTTTGATTCTATTTGGATCAATATAAATACCATCGTTTGAAATGATGAAACCCAAGGGCTTACCTTGGTCAAGAGCAAAAAAGGGCTTCTTTGGATTGAGTGAAATGCCATATCTTTTGCAGCGCTGAAAGATTAGCTTCAAATCATGTAAGTGACTTGATCTTTTCTTAGAGAAAACAATAATGTCATCCAAATAGACAACTATTGATTTATTGATTAGGCCTTTGAATGCGATGTCCATTGCTCTTTGAAATGTAGCTCCAGCATTGATCAATTTGAAAGGCTTTTTTTGATAGGCATAAGTTCCCCATTTGGTTCTGAAGGTAGTCTTAAGTCTGTCATCAGGGTGGACCAAAATTTGCTTATACCCTGAAAAACCATCTAGGAAGGACACTAGTTCAGAACCAGCCACCGAATGGAGAGTTTGCTCCATGGTAGGTAAAGGGAAGTTATCCTTTTGACCTGCTTTATTAAGATTTTTGAAATCAATACAAATTCTAATGTCACCATTCTTCTTCCTTAATGGCACCATGTTGGACACCCAATTTGAATGTCTAACAGGAAAAATTATCTTAGCTTTCAAGAGTTTGTTTAGTTCAGCTTCTATTTGACTCTCTAAGTTAGGATAAATCTTCCTTAACTTTTGTTGTACTAGTTTTTCTTCAGATATCATAGGAATTGTATGTTCTATGATAGATGTATCATACGTTTTGAAATCATCATATTTCCAAGCGAAGACATTTTTATATTTGTATAATAATGTGATAAATGCAATTCTTTCTTCTGGTGTAAGTCCTAATCCGAAATTGATGTTTTGTGGATTCTCCTCAGTACCAAGGTTTATTAATTCAAATCTCAAAGTAGAACTTTGAAGCTTTGAATTAGTACCCTGTTTAAACCTATCTTTAATGTCATAAAGATCCTCAAGTTTGACCACTGGTTTAGGTATTGAGTTTTCTTCAATTTTTTCCTTCATTTGAAGATCATGCTCACTTTCATCAATAATTGGATCATCATAGGACTTATCAGAAGTTAATAAATTTAAAATGTCATCATCATGATTGAATACTCGCCAATTAGTGACATTGTCAGGAATGGATGGCCTGAAAACTAATTTTACTAAAAACCTATTGGGACTGTAATCTTCAGATGGTAGGAGCTTAGAAGAAACATTAGCTAGCAAATCTGCTGCTGCATTTTGAGATCTAGAGATGGGAGAGATATTAAATGCTAGAAAATGAGATACAAGGTCTTGCACTAAGGATTGATAATGTTTACGGTGACTAGAAAGGCAATGTATAGTATTTCTGACTTGTCTTATTACAATTTCAGAGTCACCGAACACTTGCAAATATTGAACTTTAAGACCAATAGCTTTATAAAGTCCTTGAATCAAGGATTCATATTCAGCAGTATTGTTTGTGCACTCAAATTCTAATCTGCATGCTAACTGGTCTTTTCTCCCTAAGGACTAACTAAAATACATCCTGCTCCTACACCTTCATTTGATTTAGACCCATCAAAGTATAATGACCAAAACAAAGATTTATCTATAGTTTTATTTACAGTTTCCTCGGCAATTTTAACACACCTTGATGTATCTATTTGGGAAAAGTTTTAAATTTGAGATGTGAAACTATTAACTGAGAAAGGTGATGATTGAGCAGTAAAATTTCCAAAGAATGATTCGGATGAATAGTTACCCAAAATGTTGTTGTTGAATGCCATTGGATGGTTTTCTTGCTCAAACTCTTCTCCCGATCAATCTTGATCTGATTTGGCTTTCCTTTATAGGGCAGCCACATGTGTGACCAATTGGTGGAAATGTAACCATGAAATTTCTCAGACCAGTCTCTACTTTAAATCAAACCATAGAACTTAGGAATATCAGTGATTAAGATATCAATTCTCTGAACAACTCTTGGGTCAGTTGATAACCTGATGGTAACTAAATTAATTTCTCCTAATACTTGGACCTTAGTTCTATCCAACTGGACAATATGAATCGCAGAGTTTTGGGGTTCAATATTTAGTATAAAAAAACTAAGGGTGGCATTATATTTAAAGAAGCCCCTGAGTCTATCAAGCAATTGTGCAGATTTCTATTATAAATTTCGTAGGTCAAGAGAAAAGGAGGAGTATGAGAATTTGATCTATCTCCGATTAAAACAACATCAATAGCTTCTACCCTACTAGGAGGTGGTTTACCTGTTTCATTAGCATCTTTGGATAGTACAACTTTTGGAAGAGGGGAAGAAGGTACTGCATCTAACTCCTTAAGCAACAATTTTTGTTGATGTTTGAGTTTACTAATCTCTAACATTGTGATATTTTCCTTCGTTTTCTTCATGTCTTCAATAATGTTGTAATCCATAAATTCTGTAACTACTAATGTTTTAGATGTTGAAGGTGGATTTGAGGCTGATGGCTGATTTTGAGAAGGTACTACCGTAGACTTCTTTGTGGAAAATTTTTCTTTAGTAGTGGTACCTACATTCCTTTTCTTCTGAGTTATTTGAATAGGTTCAGGAGTACCTTTACTCCTTGTAGCTACAAGGAAAGCTTGTTGTTCATTTTCTGTATCAGAATTAGGCAAAATAAAGTCCCACATCCCATGACATTCAACAGTTACCTCTTCTTCAGTTTCTTCAAATGATAAGGCTATCTCTTCTTCTTCTTCGGGATCTGAGTCTGCATTGGATATAACATTTGAAGGATTTGATTCAAGTTTCTTAAAGTTTCTAAATGGCCTTTTTGTTGAAGTCTCAGCTACTTGCTTCTTGATTTCTATCATTTCATTTGACATAGTTTTGAGAACTTGGAGACCTTCCATATCGTAGGGATATTTAGCCACTTTATTTTTTGATTCGTCTTTGAAGGAGACCTTTTTTTATTCTTTACCTTCAAGAGCAGCTTTCTTTTCTAAGGCAATGATTTGTTTCTCTATAGCAAGTGCTTCTTTCATATTTTCTGCAAGAGTTGGTTTTGCAGCTCTATCTACAAAGATAGCTATATTTGAGGGTAGAGCTGTTATATACCATTTGCTTCTAACTTGCTCACTAGGTTTAGAGGCAGTCGAAATCTTATTCAAGATTTTATTGAACCATGAATTGAACTCTTTTATAGGTTCTTTAGACTCTATCCTAGTATTTGAAAGATTATTAATTAAGGTTGCTAGAGATCTGTCATCACCATATTTAGTCAAGAGTTGTTCTTGGAAAATGTTCCAACTAGTAATGGATTTTGATGGCAGGGAAAAGTACCAAGACCCAGCTGATCCTTATAAGGTATAAGGGAAAATCCTAACAACCACATCTTCCTCTGTAATTCCTATTAAATTGATTGACAACATAAAGTTTTTAATGTGCTCATCTGCCTGTATGCCAACATCTGGATTAAATTTAGGCAACCATTTTTCAGGATGAGCTGGCAATGGGTGTAATGGCGCAGGCATAGTGACCACACCAGGATTATTCAATGGATTTTTTTCCATTTTCCAGCTACTACTAGATGATAGCGCCGATGAAGTTCCAGATGATTGGGAAGGAGTAGATATTGTAGTTTGACAAAGTTGAGAAATAGATGTTGAAGTTCTAGTTCCCTGTTGAACAACAATCTGGAGTGGAGGAGTGGATGGCTGGCTTCGCACTGCAAAAGATGAAATGGATGATGATGACGAGAAAGTTTCACTTTCAGATCCTTCAGTTGTTTTCCTTGCCCATTTCCTTTTAGGCAATGGTAACTCAGTAGGCTCAATACCAAGCTTTTCACTCTTAATTCTAGTGAAAGGGTGAGAAGGAATGAATTGCGAAGTTACACTGCCTTGAGATACATTAGATTTTTCTGGACATATTGAGAATCCTTGAAGTTTATGGATAAGAGACTGTACTTCAGGAGAGTTTGGAGTTAATCTTTCTGAGATATTTTGGGGTTGAGCAGTGGTCATTGACTCTTCTACTTCTTACCTGGAAACTGGGGTTCCAGCCTACAAGGCAGAAGTCGGAGGTGAGGTGGACGGAGATTTACTCTCAGAATGGGTTGTAGATTTGGGTTCATTTGCCATTCATAGTTCATTCCCTCTTTCTAGAGCCAAAAATGTTGATGCCTCAAAAATCGTTACATCAACATTGGGGAAAACCACCCAATCCAGACCTTAAAGGCAACTCCTTTTCCGTTTGGTGTGGTGGCTTCGACTGGATATAATGGGACCAGTTTCCCAATAATTTATGAATGGGATGGATAAATATCTAATTTACTTATATCTAATGGAAAATGATGAAATACTTATTCTAAAATTCAATACTAATCTATCTCGGGAAATTTCTATTTTAGCGCAACTCTTAATGGTTCTCATTGAAAAATAAGCATGTAGATGACTTTACTTTTAAACAAGAATATTCATTCATATGATAATTACTTTGTTCAAATAGTTGAACAAAGTAATAACTAAAACATTATTGCACAGATTTTATATATCGTTGACGCATATATAGATGAAAGATAACAATTCTTGGACATTCAATAGTGATAAGTAAAAGAGATTGCTGTGAGAACTTTATGCGTACATCAACGATAGAAAAAATGAATGAATGCTAGTTCACATAAAAGAACGAAGAAAAACATACATAATAGTACCATATGTGTTCGAATCCTCCCAACATGAATTTGCATTTGGATCTCGCTCTCTAACTTAGAAATACTCTTATAGGAAGCAGTAGTGCATATTAGACAAAAGTACTCTTCATTAAAAGCTCGGAATGTAGGTCCAGTTTCATAAAAAAATATGTATTGGAAGTACAATAGTGCAACTTCCAATCTAAGTCTTCATACAAAAATTTTAGGACCCTTTCTAAGAACATGAAAGGGTCTCTAAATACTTTCTAAACTAACTAACTATGAAATAAAAATGTTGTGAGCTAGTGTAACTGAATCACAAATACATGAAAATCTCCCGAAATAGATATGCTTGCAGTCGGTAAGGATGGTTCCTTATTTCCGCTGACTATCTTTTGGCTTGAGTTGACATATGGTGAGCATTGGATACAGCTCTCGAGGATGGCTCATATGCGAATGTAGCTGGGCAGTATAGGTGGCATCAATAATTTCAGGAATCATGTAACTGATTGCATCGGTCAGACATTTGATTGTTGTCCTTTGACTATATGGTTTCACAAGGAAGAACCAAAAGGTTTCCCATGTAAATGTTTGGATGCATGTGATTAATCTCTACCTCTTTTCTACCTCCTGCTTCCATGTCTACTCCAACGCTTTGACTGATGGTAATTTTCCTGGGGTACATTCTAAAATTAAATTCGACAAATAAAGAGTATTATTAATTAATTCCACTAAATTACTAGTTGTCGATCTACATCTCGATGTTGCCCTTTTTTCCTTCATCAATTGAGTTTGCCACTCAGGGAACATAATTTCCTTATGGGATTCCAGAATTTGAGGCTGATTTGCGGATTGCCCTTCCTTGGTTTCTTGCCAGGAAAGAAACTGTGTTAGTGTCTCATCTGCTTGCTCCAACTTTTGCCTGTCGTCAACGGACTTATCAATCATGGACGAGGAAATCTCACAGAAGGGAGGAATAAGAGAAATATTATTACATAGCAAGTTCAATTAAGTAGATAATGCTTTGGTTATTTGGAGAGCCTCTGATTTGAATTCCTCCATCTTAGGAAATTCCTTGAACCTTTCTATTTGTAATGATAGTTGAGCAATCTGTTCATCTTTTGATTTGCTCAGCTGTTCATTCATTGTCTTTAGTTTGTTCAATGCTTGAGACAACTCTTTTTGCTTTTGAACTGCATGTTGGTCTATCCTCTATTTCTCTTTGAGAAATTGCTCATTTAATTGCTCGTTTGATTGCTTCTCTGCTGCTAACTGTTGTTCTAACTGCTCTATCCTTTGTTGTTTTTCCTGTACCCGTATCTCTAGTGAGATGATCACTTGATCCTTTTCTTTAAGCAAATTGCTGACTTCTGATGCCTTATCCATAGTAGTTGTTGTATATGCCCCAGCATATTGAGAGAGCTTAGTAAGATCTTTGGAAAGGTTGACTTCCTCTCTCCATACCAGATTAGTTATCTCCATCTGTGTAGGTAAAAGAGAAGATTGACCAAAATTTCTCTTTTCCTCTGTCTCTTTATTACAGCCCTATGCTTAGGGTTGTAGAAGACATTTAAGGGTGGTATTTCTCCTACTCACAGAACAATCTCAACGGAAGGGTTTTCTGCAATTATTTTAACATCTATCTGAGTCATGTGTGGTGTTAGAGTCGGTCTTTTCAGTCCTCCGTCAGAGATCAAAACTCTTTCTTAATTTCATTTTTAGGAGTCTCGCTCCATTCACTCAGTTGCATTTTGCTAGGGGCATGCCATAATCTGATGAAAAGGTCATGTCAGTCATATCCCCTCATGTCTGGCACCTGCTGGCTTAGGTCTTTTCATCAATGTTCAGTAAAGTCCATGACAGTCAATGTTTAATCTTTTAATGGACGAGAGTCATTTTTAGTTATTAGGTCTAGGGATTAGATAAATTGGTCTTCAAACATGTCCAATAAAGCCATGCAGGCCAGAGGGAGACCCTTACAAAGTTGTGATTTAAATATTTTCATCCTCATGTTGACCGATTACAACTGTTCTTCAAAACTCTGTTTTGAAGAAAAGTCAAACAGTGTGTCATTTGTGATAATTTAAAAAACAAATTCCAGTTGATCTCTTTAGGCATAGTCATGGTTTCCTTGGCCAAATGCCATGTCATGCAACCCCTGCAAAAAGTGCCAAAATTTTCATCATTTTAGCTAAAAAATTCAAAGGGAAAAGTGAAATACAGAGTTGCATTAAATCAGGGAAAAAGTTGCAAAACAAACATTAGCAAAGCGGGTTTTGAAGAAAAAAAAATCAAACCCATGACTCCAAGGTATTTATATAATATTTCCATAAGAAACAAAAGTCATTGTGCAGACCAAGGATAGAGAGAAACATTGCAAAGTGATTGTGAAGAGTTAGCACGCGTTTTAGGAGAGGTTGGAGTCATTTTCACGGGCGTGGTGCACAGACAAAGGAGCGTGGCACACATAGAGAGCATGGTGCATAGGGTGCGACCCCATAGTGGTGAAACTACACGGGTGCGATGCACACACAGAGCACGACGCACTGGGTTTGCTGCACGGTGCACACCCGTAAAGGCCCGGTCTTGCTCCCAATTGCATCAAATCACCTTTGAATCCCTTCCAATTGACAGGTAGGGTCGACATCTCGATGGCTCATGTATTTTTGTGAATATGATGATGGTTTATGGCTGTGTATAGTTGCAATAAAAATGCCTAAACCCTACCACTTGAAATCATCAAATCCATTGTTGCTAGGGTTGCAAATTATTGTGTTGATGCCAAGGCTCCTCTTTCATCTCTCATTTTTCCCCTTCTTTCCATTGTTCCCTTCCCCCCTATCCCATTTTTCCCTATTTTCCCTACCCTAAAACAGTACTAAACCCCTATTCCCTATCCCCTCCACTCATTTGTCAATGTAAAACCCCAAAACCCTACCTTATAAAATCCCCAAACCCTCCTACATGTCCCTAAAAAAACTTTTCCCCCATAACCCCTAATCCCATCATATTATTCCCCTTCCTAACACTCCCTTTTTGCATTGATCCCCTTGTTGGCAGAGATCACAACAATACATAGTTTCACTACCATCATCAAAGGATAGTCTAAGCACAGTCCATATGCAACAGTCATGGCATCTGAGCATTCATCGCAGTATGAGGTGGAAACCCAAAGTCATTCATCCTCAGAAGAACAGGCTCCTCGGAGACATCATAAAAGTGGCAAACATGTTAGGGATGAACCAACCACCCTCACAGAATTGCAGGCCTACCCTCTTGCTCTGTCATGTTTCTAGCATCTATCATGTTTTGGGTTTTTTCAAAGGGTGGCTAATGTTTGAGTTGATCATGAGTTGGCCCGTCTTTTTGTGCTTCATTTACATGGAGATCACTCTATCTTGGTTGGTGTCACCTTCACACGGACACCTGAAACTGCCTCATTAGCAACCGGTATACTGAATGTTGGAGAACCATGCCACAAGAAACAGAAGGTTGATCGATAGCATTATGATCCATACATTAAGGCTAGTTTCTTGAGGCAGCTCCAAAGAGTCTTTCCATTCCGATATTTGAAAGATGAATATACTCCACTCATGAAGTTGATCATGAAATATTTCAGCTGTGAGGGGAGGTTCTCTCATTTATATGCGTATCACATCATGTTGCTCATGCACTTTACCAGGGTACGGATGATGAACATCCCCTATTTCATTTGCAGGAACATAGAGAGGATGAACACCTTCATGCAGCACAAGACCCCTCAACAGCAACTTAACAATGTTTATCATTTTGCTCTAATTAAGATTTTGGTGGATCATCAGCTGGGATTACAAGGCATTACTTGGGATGACTTCATCTCCCATGACTCTTCAACACTTCACAGGTATTATCAGAGGTTGAACATGAGATAGGTGGTCCTTCTCATCAGTATGAGCACCATGAGACCACTACTATGCCAGTATTCATCACCTATCAGAGAGGAAGTAGACATTTGTTTGCAACAACAAAGTGAGTGTTATCTCCACGTGGGGTGGAAGGGGCATCGCTTCCGACATCAGCAACATAGGTACAGGACAGGGGCAAGAAGCCCATGAATGACAAGGGGCCATCAAGTGAATGAGAGGTTGACTTCATCCTCATTCATGATGATGATATAGATGTGGAGAGTGCCAAGCTTAGGAGGACCATCCAGGAGCAACAAACGGAGATCCAAGCCTTGTCTCTCAATTTGGAGAGGGCCAAGTGGATTATCAGGTATTTGAAGCAGAGGAACAAACAACTTGAACACCAGCTTGAGATTATGGAGCTGTAAAACATCCGCGAAAATCGCCAAGCTTCCCAACATAGGAGGATTGAGCTCACTCCATTAAAGCAAGTGTTTAACAATGACCGAGAGTCTTGGCTCGAGCGTATCAACATCCACCTTGAGAGACTGCTAGAGAAAGATGACAAGGACAAAACCATATTGAGGTAGATGGCTTTTCACTACAGGGCATGGAACATCAGTTCAAAGGCTCAGATAAGGAGGTTGAAGGCGAAATTGGGGAGAGCAACAAAGAGACAAAAGAGGCAAAAAGAGTATGATGAGCTCCGAATCTTGGCTGAAGCCTGTGTGGCCCAGCATAGCACTTCATAGAGGATCTCTAGCCCAAATTTCAAAAAATTTGGGGCAATTTTGGTCACTTGACAAATTTTTGGGCACAAAACAGGGTTTTTCTCCCTATGCGCCGTGCCACTGGTGCGACGCTTAGGATTGGGAGCTCCAAATCAAGAATGGTTTGCATTTTTGGATTCAGCATGAAAATTCATGACTTTTGGTACATGGACAAGAAGTTTGGGCAAGTTTTGAGTCCCCAGGAGGTCAAAAACACTCAAAAAATGACCTCTCTGCCCCTATTTTGACACACAGGAAGCAATCTTGGGAGATTGAAGTTTTGGAGGGGAAAATGAACAACACATTCAGAAATTCCACTTGGATTGGAAGGTAGATAGGCAAGGCTTTCTAAAAAGCACACTTGGGCACAATTTAGACTTCAGCTCGCATCCAAAGTGGCGCGGCACATATAGATTTGGGCGCGGCGCACACAGACCCAAAGGCCAAAATCACTTTCGCTCCGTGACATTTCGATTCACGAATTTCTCCAAGTGGGCACGCTCATTTACACTATATTTTTCTCGGAAACTAAGGCAATGTTTAAAAAGTATTTTCACTAAAGGTGGGCTCCTATCCAAGTGGCAAAGAAAGGCGAGTAGTCACCCAAGCAATTTGTCGTTTTTGTAACACTGCACCTGTCATTAATGGTTGGCTTTCCATTTCCATTTTGTAATGATTTGAAAAACTCCCCAACAGGGGGTCGTTCCATTTCCCAATGGCAAAGTCTATTTATTGTATGTAAAACCATTTGCAAAGGGTTGGTTGTAATTTCTGGGAGACTGTGGGAGAGAAACTCAGTTCCTCATTGTATATTTTGACAGAGAATTAATGAAAGTCAGAAGCTCTCGTTCATGAGATTCATGTGGTGCGAGTGTGGAAAATGTATTCTCTTTCTATTTCATATGTATTTTGTTATGTTTCACATTTCATTCGTATTAATTTCCAGTGAAATTTTCTAAGATAAGGTAGAATTCATGTTTATTGCTCTGCCTGTGGGAAAGTTTCATGTTCTGTGTTCTTCTTTTATTGACAAGGATTCATGTGTTTATGCCCTTTTCACCCTCCTAAACAATCTTTCCATTTCGCATTATTTCAAATGTAATTGCTAGGCTTTCCACCTGTCTTGCCTCATGAAGTAATATGTGTCTTTGTGTTAAATTCTTTGCTCATTGTTGTTTGTTGGTCCCATACATCCTAGAAACTCAGTCATTTATAAAAATTTGCTTCTTGTTTCCATATTTATTTACCTAGCCTAAAATCAATATTCACTGTAAGTCACCTGAGACCATATTGTTTCTTTATTAACTGAGCGTGACATGGAGAGAGCCCTCTCCTATTCTGGTAGGGCTAGCTACCAGATTGAGCGTGGTTTGTGGTTACCCTGAATTTTGCCTTCCTTCAGCCTAAGGCAGATTTAGGTGCTAACATAGTGGTGACTCCGCTGGGGAATATGAAATTACTCCCCTTACTTCTTGATAATTCTAAGCTTCGGGATGATAAGTTTAGGATTTGATAGGTTGAGTGAGTTGTTGTGTCCTTTGATTTTTCTTAATAGCACACTGGCTTCTAGAAGATATACCAGAGCTAATCCAGATCTAGATCCTCTGCACATCTACAAAAATCCCAATTTGATTCCAAGAATTCGTCATCAAGAGAGCTCTATATCCCTCGTGTTCGAATCCCATTCATGTCCTGACATTTTTTAGTATCTTGAAGAGCTAGATTTTGAGGAGTAGTTCGAAATATCATTGTTCGAGACCAAATCCGAAAGGGCGGTTGACTCTACTGTCCCCAATCCACAGTTTCTAGTAGACTTGGAAACTGAAATGGCTAACTGCTCAATTGATAATTACATTGTGGCACAGCTTCAAACTCAAATTGTTAGCCCCCTATGAACTGCACACACTCCTCCAACACCTCCAAGGCCAAACCCACCAAGAGTGATGGCTGCTCGTTTTGCACCTCTTGTCTTACCTCGAGTTTTAGATGATATTCCCGCAAATTATCAAAGCAAAATCCCATTTTTTGATGGCACTCCTAACAGCATTACCGCTCAGCAACATGTGGACAGAATGGCAGATTTTTGTGAACTTCATGAGATTGATGCGGAGAATGTGGCAATGAGACTCTTTGTATAGACATTTGCAAGTGAAGTGAGGAAATGGTTTAGAGGTTTGCTGACTACACGTATCTCTACCTTGGCCAACCTGCAAAGACAATTTTTAGGCCGGTGGGAAGTGAAAAAGAATCCTCTCCAAATTCTGGCTGAATATGAGTAAATCAAACGGAACGCTGGTGAGTCAGTTCAAGACTACTGCATTAGATTCAACTCTTTTTATAATGAAATTCTCGATCATCTAAGGCCACCTGTGGGGCTAGCCATGGTGAATTTTCTAGATGGTTTTGATGTTGACATGGCTTATCAATTAAAAGAGAGAGAACTGGCCACAATGGAAGACATGCAGAAGATCGCGGTCAGCATTGAAGCAAATCTGTTGACAAAGAGGGCTAGAGAAAAGGCAGAGAAGAAGGTCACCGTAAAAGAAGAATCTTCCTCGGTATATAAATTACTTCGGAAGGTAGAGCAGATGCTTGAAAGGGTGAAACTTGAAAAACCTGAGCCACAAGTTAGAAATCCTAACTTTCGTGGCTAGCAACAGCCACAATATAGAATAAGGCAGAGAGATCGGCGAGCCCAAGAGTAGATAGCACAGCAGCCAATACAACCACCTTTGCGGAAAAATTTTGTGCATGGACCAGAGTCAGATGAGGACGGGAATATAATAGGTGAGGAAAACCACTTCTTTGCTCCTGATGATTTGCCTATTTATATTACCGAGGATGAGGAGTATGCCGAAAGTCCGGTTGTACTCAAAGATGTAGATTTCATTCTAGCAAATGACACCGTCTTGGAGGAAGAATCAGATGAGTACCAAAGAGGCTATATGAATGCTCTGTTCGCCCAGCACTTGTAAAAGCGTTGAAAGATTTTCGGGTATATATTCTGCATTCTCATATTTTGGCTTATGTTCCTAATGCTGCTGTCAAAGATGTTTTAGTGCACACAGATCTAGAAGGAAGACGAGGCAAGTGGATTGCAGCTTTGTTGGAATATGATGTGGAAATAAAGCCCACAAAGCTTGTTAAAGGACAGGGATTGGCAAAGTTAATGGCTGAGTCAAACTTGCATGCCTTAGATATAAATCTGATCGCTGCTATGTTCGATGAGAATGAGGAAGGATCGTCAATTCAGGTATCTGAAATGTTTGCTCTTTCTTCGTGGTATTTAGATATCATATATGTGCTTAAAAATTTGTCAACACCACCCGACATGACTAGAAACAAAGCGAGAACATTCAAATTGAAGGCTGCCAAGTTTTGCATTCTAAATTCTGCACTGTACTGGAAAGATCTCGGTGGCGTTCTATTAAATTGTTTGGTGGAAAAAGAAGCAAAGAAGATCATGGAGGATTTCCATGAAGGAGACTGTGGTGGTCACCTTTTTTGGAAATCAACAGCAAATAAAGTCCTAAGAGTGGGATACTATTGGCCAAGAGCTATCATAAGTGTCAGATTTTTGAAGAAAGGTAGAAGTTATAGCCTTTGCCACTTAAGCCCATTGAGGTGAGTGCCCCTTTTCAACAATGGGGTTTGGATTTCATTGGTGAAATTCATCCCGCTTCTTCCGGTCAGCATAGATGGATCCTCACAGCAACAAATTATTTCACAAAATGGATCGAAGTAATTCCTACCAGACAAGCTACAAATGCGGTAATTATTTCATTCCTTGAAAATAACATCTTGTCTCGCTTTGGTTGCCCAAATAAGTTAATCACTGATAATGCAGCAGCTTTCAAATCAAAAAGGATGGTAGAATTTTGTCATAAATATCACATCATTTTGGGCCACTCAACCGCCTATCATCCACAAGGCAATGGATTGCCGGAGTCTTCTAATAAATCATTGGTCAACATCATCAAGAAGTTGCTAGAAATAAACAAGAAGAGTTGGCATAAGAGGTTGGTCAATGCACTTTGGGCAGATCGGGTCAGTCAGAAGAAATCCATTGGTATGTCACCTTTTGAGCTTTTTTATGGAGTTGATACAATATTTTCTACTTCTCTCGCAGCCTCGCTAGTCAAACTTCTTCAGGAGGCCGGCAGTGAAGAAGATCCTATGCAAAGAAGGTTGAATCAAATGGTCCACTTGCAGCAGACCAGAGAAGAAGTCTTCCAGAACACATCCAAGTTGTAGGAGAAGATTAAGAAAAGTTATGACAGAAAAGCAAAGGCGGACAAATTTTAGTTGGATGATGTGGTGCTGAAGTGGGATGCAAGGAATGAGGAAAAGGGTAAACATGGTAAGTTTGAGAATCTCTGGAAAGGTCCCTTCAAGATTGCAGCATATCGAGGTCAGAATGCCTTTCTTCTGAAGGAAATGAATGGGGAAGATTGTCTAGGAGGGCCAATCAATGGTCGGCTACTCAAGCGGGGACCATTTATGAGTTGTTGACATTGCTTCCATTGTCACTGTAAATACCATTTTATTTCAGTTTGGTTAGAGTTTGTCAACTTAGTCTTCAAGTCATTTCAATATCAAATTTGAGTTAATTTTTTTTTGGTCATTTTAGTTTCATAAATGAGTTAGAGTCGTGTTGTTTGTTGACATAATGACTCCATAGCCCAATGGACAAAGGCACTATCTAGCTCTTCCAGAGATCTGCTGTTCTTGGCACCTCCAGGGAGCTACCATCCCCCATTAGAGCCAATGTTAGAGTCGGTCTTGTCAGTTGTCTATCAGAGATCAAAACCCTTTCTGCATTTCATTTTTAGGAGTCTCGCTCAATTCACTCAGCTACATTCCACTAGGGGCATGCCATAATCTGGCGGAAATGTCATGTTAGTCATATCCCCTCATGTCCGGCACCTACTAGCTTAGGTCTTTTCATCAATGTTCACTAAAGCCCATGACAGTCAATGTTTGATATTTTAATGGATGAGAGTCATTTTTAGTCATTAGATCTAGGGATCAGATAAATTGGTCTTCAAACATGTCCAATAAAGCCATGCAGGCCAGAGAGAGACTCTTACAAAGTTTTCATTTAAATATTTCATCCTCATGTTGACCGATTACGACTATTCTTCAGAACTCTGTTTTGAAGAAAAGTCAAACAGTGTGTCGTTTGTGATAATTTTCAAAAAAGTTTCCGGTTGATCTCTTCAGGTGTAGTCATTGTTTCCTTGGCCAAATACCATGTCATGCAACCCTTGCAAAAAGTGCCAAAAATTTCATCATTTTAGCTAAAAAATTCAAAGGGAAAAGTGAAATATAGAGTTGCATTAAATCAGGGAAAAAGTTGCAAAACAAACATTAGCAAAGCGGGTTTTGAAGAAACAAAAATCAAACCCATGACTCCAAGGTCTTTATATAAGATGCCCACAAGAAACAAAAGTCATTATGCAGACCAAGGATAGAGAGAAACATTGCAAAGTGATTGTGAAGAGTTAGCATGCGTTTTACGAGAGGTTGGAGTCGTTTTCACGGGCGCGGCGCACAGACAGAGGAGCGCGGTGCACATAGAGAGCGCAGTGCACAAGTTGTGACCCCACAGTGGTGAAACTACACAGGCGCGGCGCACACACAGAGCGTGTGCACTGGGTTTACTGTGTAGCGCACACCCGTAAAGGCCCGGTCTTGCTCCCAATTGCATCAAATCACCTTTTAATCCCTTCCAATTGACAGGTAGGGTCGACATCTCGATGGCTCATGTATTTTTGTGAATATGATGATGGTTTATGGCCATGTATAGTTGAAATAAAATCGCCTAAACCCTACCACTTGAAATCATCAAATCCATTGTTGCTAGGGTTGCAAATTGTTGTGTTGATGCCAAGGCTCCTCTTTCATCTCTCATTTTTCCCCTTTTTCCATTGTTCTGTTCCCCCCTATCCCATTTTTCCCTATTTTCCCTACCCTAAAACAGTACTAAACCCCTATTCCCTATCCCCTCCACTCATTTGTGAATGTAAAACCCCAAAACCCTACATTATAAAATCCCCAAACCCTCCTACATGTCCCTAAACAAAATTTTCCCCCATAACCCCTAATCCCATCATATTATTCCCCTTCCTAACACTCCCTTTTTGCATTGATCCCCTTGGTGCCAGAGATCACAACAACACATAGTTTCACTTCCATCATCAAAGGGCAGTCCAAGCACAGTCCATATACAGTAGTCATGGCATCTGAGCATTCATCGGAGTATGAGGTGGAAACCCAAAGTGATTCATCCTCAAAAGAATAGGCTCCCCGAAGACATCATAAAAGTGGCAAACATGTTAGGGTTGAACCAACCACCCTCACAGAATTGCAGGCCTGCCCTCTTGCTATGTCATGTTTCCAGCATCTATCATGTTTTGGGTTTTGTCAAAGGGTGGCTAATGTTCTAGTTCATCATGAGTTGGCCCGTATTTTTGTGCTTCACTTACATGGAGATCACTCTATCTTAGTCAGTGTCACCTTCACACGGACACCTAAAACTGTCTCATTAGCAACCGGCATAACGAATTTTGGAGAACCATGGCACAAGAAACAGAAGGTTGATCGGCAACATTATGAGCCATACATGAAGGCCAGCTTCTCGAGGCAACTCCAAAGAGTCTTTCCATTCCGATATTTGAAAGATGAATATGCTCCACTCATGAAGTTGATCATGAAATATTTCAGCTGTGAGGGGAGGTTCTCTCATTTATATGCCTATCACATCAGGTTGCTCATGCACTTTACTAGGGTAAGGATGATGAACATCCACTATTTCATTTGTAGGAACATAGAGAGGATGAACACCTTCATGCAGCACAAGACCCCTCAACAGCAACTTAACAATGTTTATCATTTTGCTCTAATTAAGATTTTGGTGGATCATCAGTTGGGATTACAGGGCATTACTTGGGATGACTTCATCTCCCATGACCTCTTCAACACTTCACAAGTATTATCAGAGGTTGAACATGAGATAGGTGGTCCTTCTCATCAGTATGAGTGCCATGAGGCCGCTACTATGCCAGTATCCATCACCTATCAGAGAGGCAGTAAATATTTGTTTGCAGCAGCAAAGCGAGTGTTATCTCCACCCGGGGTGGAAGGGGGCTCGCTTCCAACATCAGCAACATAGGTACAGAACAGGGGCAAGAAGCCCATGCATGACGAGGGGCCATCAGGTGAACGAGAGGCCGACTTCATCCTCATTCATGATGATGATACAAATGTGGAGAGTGCCAAGCTTAGGAGGACCATCCAAGAGCAGCAAACGGAGATCCAAGCCTTGTCTCTCAATTTCGAGAGGGCCAAGTGGATTATCAGGTATTTGGACAAAAGGAACAAACAACTCAAAGACCAGCATGAGATCATGGAGCTCCAAAACATCCACGAAAATCACCAAGCTGCCCAACATAGGAGGATTGAGCTCACTCCATTAGAGCAAGAGATTAACAATGACCAAGAGTCTTGGCTCGAGCGTATCAACATCCACCTTGAGAGAATTCTAGAGAAAGATGACAAGGACAAAACCATATTGAGGTGGATGGTTTATCACTACAGGGCACGGAACATCAGTTCAAAGGCTCGGATAAGGAGTTTGAAGGGAAAATTGGGGAGAGCGACAAAGAGACAAATGAGGCAAAAAGAGAAAAATCGATTCCTAATCTTGGCTGAAGCCTCTATGGCCCAGTACAACACTTCATAGAGGATCTCCAGCCCAAATTTCAAAAAATTTGGGGCAATTTTGGTCACTTGACAAATTTTTGGGCACAAAACAAGGTTTTTCTCCCTGTGCGTCGCGCCACTGGCACGACGCTTAGGATTGGGAGCTCCAAATCAAGAATGGTTTGCATTTTTAGATTCAACATGAAAAATCATTACTATTGGTGCATGGCCAAGAAGTTTGGGCAAGTTTTGAGTCCCCAGGAGGTCAAAAACACTCAAAAAATGACCTCTCTGCCCCTATTTTGATACACAGGAAGCAGTCTTGGGAGATTGAAGTTTTGGAGGGGAAAATGAGCACCAAATTCAGAAATTCCACTTAGGTTGGAAAGTAGACAGGCTAGGCTTTCTAACAAGCACACTTGGGTACAATTAGGACTTCAGCAGGTACCTCAAAATCACCTCCAAATTGGCGTGGAACATATAGATTTGGGCGCGGCGCACACGGACCCAAAGGCCAAAATCACTTCTGCTCCGTGACATTTCGATTCGCGACTTTCTCCAAGTGGGCCTCCTCATTTACACTATATTTTTCTCGGCAACTAAGGAAATGTTTAAAAAGTATTTTCACTAAAGGTGGGCTCCTATCCAAGTGGCAAAGGAAGGCGAGCAGTCACCCAAGCAATTTGTCATTTTTGTGACGCTGCACCTATCATTAACAGTTGGCTTTCCATTTCCATTTTGTAATGATTTGAAAAACTCCCCAACTGGGGGTCGTTCCATTTCCTAATGGCAAAGTATATTTATTGTATGTAAAACTATTTGAAAAGGGTTGGTTGTAATTTCTGGGAGACTGTGGGAGAGAAACTCAGTTCCTCATTGTATATTTTGATAGAGAATTAATGAAAGGTAGTGGCTTTGGTTCATGAGATTCATGTGGTGTGAGTGTAGAAAATGTATTCTCTTTTTGTTTCATATGTATTTCGTTATGTTTCACAGTTCATTCGTATTCATTTCCAGTGAAATTTTCTAAGTAAGATAAGGTAGAATTCATGTTTATTGCTCAGCCTGTGGGAAAGTTTCATGTTGTATGTTCTTCTTCTATTGACAAGGATTCATGTATTTATGCCCTTTTCACCCTCCTAAACAATCTTTCCATTTTGCATTATTTCAAATTTAATTGCTAGACTTTCTGCTTGTCTTGCCTCACGAAGTAATCTGTGCCTTTGTGTTAAATTCTCTGCTCATTGTTTTTCGTTGGTCCCATACATCCTAGAAACTCAGTCATTTATAAAAATTTGCTTCTTGTTTCCATATTTATTAACCTAGCCTAAAATCAATATTCACTGCAAGTCACCTCAGACCATATCGTTTCTTTATTCATTGAGCATGACACAGAGAGAGCCCTTTCTTGTTTTGGTAGCACTAGCTACCAGACTGAGCGTGGTTTGTGGTTACCCTGAATTTTGCCTTCCTTCAGCCTAAGGCAGATTTAGGTGCTAACAGGTGGGCCACTAGTTCCTTTAGATGGAACTGTATTAGTCGCTGTCTTCTATCCAGTTGTTGCTTCAGGAGTACTGAATCCCTACAAACTCTCAGTATTGTTGATAATTGAGTCAAACTGTTGCCATTATTTGAGTAGTTTGGGATCAATATGAACATCTGAATCAATAAGTTCACCACCTTTTTCTTGTTCTTGCCCCTGCTCTGGTGTTTTTTCTTTCTCAGGAATTTGCTCTACTACATGAGCTTTATCAACAGCTTTCTGTTCAGTTTCACTTGATTGGACTATCAGGGTTGTGGCTAATAGGTCTAGAGGCAGAGTTTGCAACCTCTGGTCTCTAAGCATATTAAATGTTTCCAGTCCTTCATCTTGATACGTCATCATGGCCAATGTTTTAACTTGAAATAATGATTCAGCTGAGGAAAATAAATCATCGAATTCATCGGCTTTATGATCAAACTTAGCAAGTTTGGCTTGAGACATGACATTATAAGCAACCTGTCTTGGATCATATGGCTTGTTAGGAATTGTGGCTAGATTCAAAATTAGTATCTTTTTGTCTCCTTCTCTGCATGCTTGTAGTCATGCAGAGTGAAAATGCCACACCGTAAAGGGAAGTTTGGCCAAATATGCTTCTTTGAATAGGGTTCTGGATGTCCCTTCTACTATTATTTGGTAGGTCAACTCCCGAGCTAACAATTTATCAAGCACGTACAAGGGAAGAACATGGGGTTTAGTAAGGCTACCAAAAAGCCTTATGTAAGTAAATTTTTCCTCCCCGAATCAACTGCCCGCTACTGTTAAATCAACTTCTGCTTCCAGGGAGATCCTTGGAGCAGGTTTATTAAAAATATAATAATATATAGGGAGAATAAAACCATTGCAAATTTTATACAAATGATTTTTGTAATTCGCCTTCCATCACTGTTGGTGGTAAATGTGGATTGGATTCGGGTCTTGAGGAGTCCATTTCCACCCAAGTATTGGATATTCCAAATTAAAGAAAATAGTATCCATAATATAAGCATTGTAATAGAATGGGGGAATAATCCGGGAAGTTTTATGCACATTTGTTCTGTACTCTAAAATTATTGTAGCTAGTTTATCGGACAAGATATTAGCCCAATCTATTACATAAATTTTGATTGCAGCTTCCATTAGGGGTACCATTTCTATGGTGAATTTGGCCAAATCATTTATTGCCCACATCCTACACATCATAGCCCCGGCATAACAATAAGGGGAAGCCAACGAGTCAACAAAGTACTTACCCGATGACTCGTGCTTGTGCTTTTTGGGAAAATGTCTCCATTGCTTTATCAGGGTTGACTCTGAATCATTCTCCTTTGCAAACACCTCCAAGAACACCTTGTTGTATCGCTTCTCAGGTCGAGGTAAGTGGTACATTCTCATGAGATCCTCGAGCTGAAATGAGCCAAATATCCTCCCATCAATGTGCAAAAGGTTTTGTCCAAGACTGGAATTTTCTCCACCACCCATCTCACTACGTCCATATATGGCAGGATTTTATCTCACGCTGCTATTGTATGTAGATAAGAACAAGCTAATTCTTTAAGAGTCCCTTCTGATTTGTTAGTAGAATCACCGGTGGCTTCCTCTAATAATTCCTCGGGGTCTTCGGCTTCTATCAGATTGTAAATGCTCTCCTAGCTCATGTTTCCTAGAACAAGGCACGTCGTATTTGAGATTAATCCTTTCTTGCTTGGTCTATGATCTTTGACTGGATATGTTGCTGCTGTAGGGGCTGCTGCTGCAGACTTCTTAGATTCCTTACCCATTTTCTCTAGTTCTTTGGCTTCGGAAGAATTCTGCGCAAACAGTTGCAAACAGTGATACAGAGAAAATGTTTCTGCAAGCCAATATGATAATGCATAGAATTACATTGATTGGCATAAAATACAATATAGTTAAGGATTACCATGGATGAAATAATTTGAAAGATCCATCCTTAACTGCAATATTGAATAGCCGTTTAAACTGTCAATCGTGGTAAATATCATCATAAATGTCCATCATGTCACCCATATGCCAAATGATTGTTTCAAGCGTGCCTTAGATTTTAATGATTGACGATCAGCAATCAATCACTGATCGACGATCGGGAGTGTCAAAGGGAAGGCATTTAAGACTTGCTTTAAATATTTCCAATCACTGAAAGGTGATACAATATAATGCATGCAAACTTCCTTTAATATATTTTCTTTTCAAGATGTGTCCCTAATTAATAGATCGCAGTCGGGAGTTGGCATGGGCTTTATCCCTTAATCATGTGACTCCTGCCGAGTGTCGATCACCTATTACCAATTAGCTTTATCACATCAGAGGAATTGATTAGGCCTCCTCAAATGTTCCTTTATTATTGATATGGCCGAGTCGCCGATTGCCGATTGCAATTAGCATTATCTCATCAGAGGAATTGGGGGGCTTTGCTCTATTGTGTGTCGGCATTTGTTTTCCTCAATTTAATGATTGCGATTGCCTTTTCGGATCAGAGCATTGGGTGAGGTTTTTGTTTGTGTGTTTCCTTTAATATTGCGTTATGCAATCTCCGATTTATTTATCGCAATATTGAATGATTTTTTAATATTATAAAGGAAACATTTTATTTTTTATTTAAAAAGTTGTATAAAATCATTTAGTTACATTGGGTGTTTTAACAAGAATTTTTCTTATGATGAGGTACATACCATTTTATTCACACATCCAACTAAGTTTATTTTTTAAAGGGACCCATTTCATATTAAAAATTTTATACAAAATCTTAATATGAAATGGGGGGTTGTTGTACAGCACAACAAAACCTTGCATCCATTTCATGATTCCCTTAACCAAATTAATTTATCACATACTTGACATTATGATTATGACATCATATAAGAAATCTACATCATCAAAATGACACAATAATCAATCACATCATTGAACATTGATATACCCTGGAAACCCCGTAGGGTGAAAACCAACAGATGTTTAATTTTATTATTAAACGCTCGTGAGGTTTTTCACCCCTCACTCAATGGCTTATAAGGAATTCCATCCCTTATCCATTGTTATAAAATATTACAATGAAATATCATTAAAATATCACATAACTAGCTAAAAGCTTGTACATTTTTGATGAAACCCTTTACCTAAATATCACCACTCTCTACATCCTTGTGGCATGATTGTTCTATCAATGTACGATCCTACAACTTCTACTCATGAGCATGGACTGTGAGTTCTTTATCTACCACAATGTTAAACATCACTTTTTCTTTGGCACAAACCGCCACCGTTTCCTGTCATTGTTGTCCTCAACAAGCTTTGGCAACAAGGCTTTGGCAACAAGATTAGATACAATATTAATCAATCAATAATCAGTCTCTAAAAGTGATCTTTTAACATTTACTGATGTGCATGAGTTGTAAATATAATATCACAACATGCTTCTTCAAACAACGTTGTGCATGTATAAACAAATAACTATCAAGCATGTCATAATAATTAACTCGTACATTTATTCAAGTAAATACTTGTTTTACTTTCCACAAGACTTATTCACACTAATGCATATTTCTCTTTAAAATATCTAACCCAATAGTTCTACAAATCCATGTTTCTCTTTAAAATATATGACACAATAGTTATATCTTCATACATGTAATAAACTATTGTTTCTATGCTTTTGCATATGTGTTTTTTTCACATAGTTATTTTTCAAGAACCCAACATAGTTTCTCTATTATTTATGTACAAAGTTATTATGCCTTTGTTTCCATGAAATTATCACATTCACCTTTCCTTTGGGCATAAGAACTAAGATAACAATAATGGTAACCCTTTATGAACTAAACCATGCAATTAAATCAAACTATCCAATATGCAACACACAAATCCTTTACCTTTTTACTCACCAAAACATGTAACTTTTGCAAACTCTTGCAAAGGAATTAACACAAGTAACTTACCTTTCATGCATAAAAAGATATATCTTTTCCAAAGAAGATTCCTATGACTTATATTATCTCTGTGCATTTTATCTATGCATAGGTTATTATATTTTCTCATAACTAAGTATTGTTTTTCAAGAGAACTCTCTTATCCATGAGAATATTTCACAAATTACCCTCTTTAATCTATATTCACTTCCACGAAAACGACTACAAAATCCCTTTTTAAGAAAAGAGAATTCATCCTTTCTTTTCTTACATAAAAGACATATGGATGTTATATAAAGACAATAAATGTTACTTATCTTTTAATGTTGCTAATATATATAATAACCATCTTTTTCTATATATAGTAATAACAATCTTTAGCTGCATGTAGTAATATATTTTCTCTACCAAGAAAAATATATAATAACAATCTTTATCTACATGTAGTAATATATTTTCTTTATCAGGAAATATATATATTAATCAATATTTATCTACATGCAGTAATATATTTTCCTTACGAGGAAAAATATATGATCACAATCTTGATCTACGTAATATATTTTCTTTACCAAGAAAAAAAGATATGATCACAATATTTATCTACATGTAGTAATATATTTTCTTAACCAAGAAAAATATATAAAAATCAATCTTTATCTACATGCGGTAATATATTTTCTTTACGAAGAGGAATATATAATCTTTATCTACATGTAGTAATATATTAAATTACCCATACTAAGGTTATTTAAGTAAAAACCCTCTTTAGGTTATTCAAGTAAAAACCATATTTTATTTACCAAGAGGAATATATAATCTTTATCTACATGTAGTAATATATTAAATTACCCATACTAAGGTCACTTAAGTAAAAACCCTCTTTAGGTTATTTAACTAAAACCCCTCTCTTCTCTGCATTCTACTCATCCATTAGAAGAGAAAACTAGAATTGGAAAGGGTAAAATACTCATTATTTAGTTTGCAATAGTTTAAACCATTAAAAACTAAAAACATAAAAACTTACCTCTGCATCATAAATCGTCATAACTCTACACCTCAAATTACAAGGCACCATTGAATCCAAGGCAAATCGCCATTGTGAACAGCCATTTCTCTATTGTGTTTGTTGTCAGTCCCATGGTGTTTTTTTACAGTCCCTGTGATGCAGGAAAGTGTTCCCTCTGTGGACAGAGGCAACCCCTCTAGCCCTAGAGTGGGTCTAGTCACAAACAAGGACATATCAACAATAGCTTTCCTTAAACAGTTAAAGTTGGAGGCCTACCTCAACCGGTGGTCAATGGTTGACACCTAATCCTTGTGATTGGGTAAATATATGTAAATAAATAAATGAGAAATGTGAACAGTCATTGGGAGATGAACTGAACAGTCTCTCCCTCATGTATATAACATACCTACCTGATTGAATGAATATACGAATCAATTTTTTGCTTAATGGAGTTACTGCCTAGCCTGACATGGTGTCAGAGCCAGCTCGTTTTTAGCTCTCATGCTCCTTGTAACTCCTCTGCCTATCTGCTATATTCTTTTTATACAGACCTGCACCTGACATTGCAAACGCTCCTTTGCCTGACACTACCAATGCTGCTCCTCCATACTGTCATGACTTCCCTAGCGTTTCATGATAATTATTAGTGCTGTCCTACTAGCTTGCTCCACGTATTAGGTGGTAGCCTGAAACGTTCCTCTGCTCTCTGGCAGCCTATTCCGCACACACAAATGAACGCTAGATGCTAGACGCTGTCACACTTATAGTAATCTTTAGACTTTCTAATAAATTCTCCTGTATTTTTTAACGCTGGTTGACAGAACTTACTGCATTTTTGATAATGGGAAGATGGAACGTTGTCCTGTTGCAACAAAAACCTAATATGCATATGTGTGGTCATGTTTTGGATCTGATATGCGTGCTTGACATGGTATACATAGCTGCTAAGCACTAGTTTTCTTGTTTTGTTGTGCTGTGAAAGTTTATGCGAGATTGGCTTGTAAAATTCCGTGTTGAGGTAAAAATGATTGTGAGCTTTTCTATGAATTTATCTTTGGAGGAGTTTTCTGCATTTATCTGTGTTCTGAATTCTGAGACTGTCAAGGCGTTTAAATGGTCGTGATATGCGTTGAAAAATATTTCAAGGACTGCGTTGAATGGTATGCCTGCATTCAATTCTTGTGTGTTGAACTGTCGTTCACATGCTATTGTCTAATTGTATTGACACTGCATACGCCCTATATTGGAGGACCTAATGGTCGAAAGAGTCATTTGATTTTTCTAAGGAGGACTGAAGCATTTCGTTTCGATGTGTAATGTGCAAGTGGTAAGGGAGCTGATATCACCTACTGTGTAATGTGTAAGGTGCTCCTCTTAGAACCGTCTGTGGGAATGTCATGTCTCTGCACAACCTTGGAGTAAATCCTATCGGTGATTCTTGGGCTCGTTTGTGCCTCCAGGGGCATTTGTTCCGTTGACATAGTAGGGGCGTTTGAAAGCTGACATTTGAACCCTGGCCTGACATGGTATCAGAGCAAAGAAGGTCTTAACATTGTGAAAGCAACACAACATTCAGTAACATTTTATTATATAATCCTATATTGATATGGCAGAATGTTTGGTGGAGGCAAAATTTCCATGATGCGTTGAAGCTCTTTTGCTGCATATGCGTTGATTTTTTATTGGTAGCCCTGTACATTTTGAAGGTCATTTTTCTCTGTGTATTGAGGTTGTGATGGTTGTGATTCAATGGATACATCAAAACCTTGTGTTATAAGTTTTAGTGGACGATAATGCCCTTTGAGAATGCCCTTTCGAGTACATTTTTTACTGTATATTGGCAAAAGTATTTTTTCTATCAGCAAGAGTTTTTTTTGTTACAGTATGCATTCAAGAGGAAGAGGAAGATATTTTAGAGACGGGGGGGGGCAGACACCCTCAAGAAAAAAAGGCAGATTTGCATTGCAAGCTACCATGGGACAAAATTGAGCAGTAAAGAAACCAACAGAAAGGCAAAACTGATGATACACACAAAGGTAAAGCACCTGAATCTGCTCACTATGTTGTGGCACAATGTAATATTGGAGTAAATGAAGATTTATTTAATGCTTCACTTGCTTCCTGGAAAAATGATTGGTTGCTTGATTCAGGAGCAACCAGTCACATGACTCATAGAAAAGATTTTTTTGAAGATTTCACTGACAATGTTGATGGAGCAGTATACTTTGCAGATCAATCAAAAATCAAGCCATCAGGGCTTGGCACAATCATGCTTAAACTGCTTGGTCTTCCAGACTTTCTTCTGGATCACGTTC
Source organism: Pinus taeda (assembly GCA_000404065.3). Classification (NCBI taxonomy): domain Eukaryota; kingdom Viridiplantae; phylum Streptophyta; class Pinopsida; order Pinales; family Pinaceae; genus Pinus; species Pinus taeda. The sequence continues at coordinate 1,083 of APFE030631013.1, read as the reverse complement.
TATATCTCCCACAGCTCAAGAGAAACTTGTTGTCCTTGGTCCACATCCGTCAGCAAGGTCATTCCATTCATATGTTTGATGGCAAGCTTGAGGTAAGAAAAGCATCTGACCACTCACTTGTCATGAGGGGAATAGAAGAAGAAAGGCTTCTCAAACTGCAAGGAACCTCTTCTCATGCACAACATTTCTCATACAAGGCTCATCATGAAGAAGGTACACTGCCATCAAGTTTATTATGGCATGCTAGATTTGGACATTTGAACTATGACAGTCTCCGCTTATTGAAAAAAAATGGTGTTGTTGGTTTGCCTACAATTCCTAGAAAACTTAAGCAATGTGATGCTTGCATTCGAGGAAAGCATAGCAAACAATATTTTCATGATTCAAATTCAAGAGCACATAGGAAACTTGAACTCATTCATTCACATTTATGTGGTCCAATGCATATTCCTTCTGCAAATGGAAATAAATATATCATGACGTTTATTAATGACTACACCAGAATGTGCTCGGTTTATTTATTGAAGAACAAATCTGATGCTTTTCAAACATTCAAGCATTTTCATAAATGGATTGAAAATGATGCACAATCTCATATTGGGTCTATTCGCACTGATAATGGAAAAGAATACAAATCAAATGAATTTGAAAACTATCTTCGCCAACATGGGATCAAACATCAAACAACTGTGCCTTATAATCCCCAACAAAATGGTGTAGCTGAAAGAATGAATAGAAAAATCTTGAATATGGTACGACCCATGATTTTCTTCAAAAATGTAGAGATAACATTTTGGGCTGATGCTATTCTATGTGCTGCATATATAAAGAATAGATGTCCATCTAATGATATAAGAAACAAGACTCCTTATGAATTGTGGTATGGACATGTTCCTTCGGTAAAACATCTCAGGGTCTTTGGTTCCACCTGTTATGCTTTGATACCAAAGGTACATAGAAACAAACTTGGTGCTAGAAGTTGTAAGTGTATCTTCCTAAGGTATTCAAACACCTCCAAAGCATACCGCCTCTATGATGAAGTAAATAAAAAGTTTGTTGTATCTAGAGACGTAATTTTTCTTG
>APFE030631006.1:24051-36194 GCA_000404065.3 Pinus taeda | reverse complement strand
GGTAAGTCTTCAGGTACGTCCCTAATTAACTCCGTGTATTTGATTGATGTTTCAATTATGACCGAAGAGGGTCATATCTTAGTTGGGGGGAGGTGTTGCATTTTATAGAAAATGTATTATATTTAATATCAATGATGTCATGTCATCATTGTTATTAAAATTTCATGTCAACTCATACATCTCATGATTATTACCACCATAATCCATAACAATCCGTAACCCCCACTTTTCCACACACATTGGAACTTGAATCATCCACGATGACATTAACTTGGTGAATGGGAAAATACATTTAATTGTCTGGGTCCTCTTTGACATAATGATTGGGCAGTCAATTTATCTTTGTTTATCTATAAACATAATTTTATTTTTTAAGGAATAATTATGAAAAGATGATTTCATCATGGCAACTTTCAACTTTCCTAATTTGTCAGGTCCCTGATTTTGTAAAATTTATGATGATGACCAAAACATTGTACTTAAATATTTCCATCTCTATCTAATGAATTATTCCTCAAGCCCCAATCTTAACAAAGCAAAATATAGTTATCAACAATCATTTGAAGGTTATTAGTATTTGAGAAGCAAAATTACTTGAGTTGAAAATAGTTACTACAAAATTGTTTACGCCATCCCTAGCTCTTAAGGAGCTGGCTTGCCACCCCATCTATTAAGTGATATTTTTTTGATTAACAATAACCATAGTTAAATTTTAAACATAAATAGTCAACTGGAGGATAGGAGGTCTCATCACAAGTTGAACTACCATGATCATAGGTCCTAATAGAGTGACATTACCACTGCTGGTTACCAAATCGGGGTAATGGCCTTGGGTCATAAAGCAGAAGGACAAGAGGTCTCATCACAAGCCAACTTTGTCACTTTTTTTAGTTCCCGTGAATGGCATTGTTATTAAATGGTTACCAAGCTAGAACAATGATCTTGAGTAAACATTTGAGTAAATTGAAATGCTTTTGTAACTATGTACTTATTTCTAATAGATGGGACATTGGCATCTCAATGGGTTAAAAAGGCATCGTAGTCGAGGCTATGGACGCCTACTTACAGCAGTGGCCATGCCTATGGTATAGAAGTTAATTCAATACTGTGATCTACTTGGTTACCTTGTTTTCTCAAAACTAACTACTGATAAAGCGACTGTTGCATATATAAGTTTTGCTAGAACTCATGGTTCATGGGGTAATATTTAATCAGTTCTTAGATAATGGTGGTTATGGTTTATATCTATTATTGAGTTATAAATATTTACTTTACATGTTAGGGATGAAAATTTTAGGATATTTGATATTTGACATTTTGTACCATTTAATCTATCATTCTTTTATTCTACAAGTTTCATATCTTTAACCAAAAATAGTTGCTTTACCCAATCAATCTCTATTTAATTCTAGCTTAACAACACTACTATTATTTTGGGTAAGGATGAAGAGGCCTAATTCTAATTTTGAATCATGATGAATTACTGATTGAGGATCCTCATGAGATGTGCTATAGAAATCTTGATGACAGGGAAACTAATCAGTTTGGGGGAAGGAAATCCCGCTACACTTTTTGATTACATTCTTTGAGCTTGCATCGCTTCCACCTTCCACATCACTTACACAAGCTCAACCTACATTAGCTTCAACAAATGTTAATCCATAGATGTCATTCCACATTATTTTTTTGAAAGTAACAATTGAGGTGAAATAACATGAGTGTTTGCTTTATTAAAAGTTTAGGAGAATGTCATAAGGAAAAAAAAACACTGAGCATTATTCACTCATATTTTTCAAACCATTATTTTCCCTACTTTATACAGAGGCAATGGGTTGCATGTGGGCATGCAACATATAATAAGTTTGGGGGAATGTTGGGCTCTTAATTTTTCATTATTATTGCCACTTATTAACATTCATTTAATCTATTTCCACTATTCTTTTATCACATTATTTACCATAATTTATTATATAATTTCATTTCATAATCATTTATGCTCTTGTGGATAAATAATATTTGATCTCATTTATTTTTAATAATTAATGATTACTATGCATGATTTTGGTTTATTCATTCGTTATAACCTCACTCATGGTTTTAGCCTCCAAGATCTCTTCCAGATTGCAGATTTGGTCTTCAACAGATAATTAGATATTCCAACTCACGAATTCGTTCGCATAAGAAGTGATAGTTTTGTGTTGGATGTTTTGGGCAAATGAAATCGAATCTGGAAACTCCAAGACTTGGGTTTTGTTCAGAATGGACCAAATAAGTTTCCCACTGAGCGAGCCTCAGAAATCCGGTTTGTATTGGGAGAAAATCAAGGTTCTTCGAAAGACATACTTGCAGATTTGCTATTATGGCCGTTTTCCATAATTGCCCAATTGTAATAACAAAATTTGACTTGTTCCAGCTAAATCATGATAGACAAGTATCTCAAATCTCATCTTGAATATTGAGATCAGTTTGTTGCAAGTTTCCTTTGGATGTTTGTATAGTTAAAAGACACAATTCAGAGAGAGAGGGGGGCTAGCTGATGTAAGAATTGAGCCTTGTAACAATGGAACTCTTGTGAATGAAATTTCCAGCCTTCTAATATTTTTCTCAATATTTGAGTTAAGCACAGGCCTGACCAGGGAGTTGGGCACACTCTTTTGATCAGGTGTTGTGCATGTGTCCTTTTTATGTATATTTTTTTACTTGTATTTTCTTTATTGTTGTTACAGATTTCCATAGATTGTTGTGAATGCTTTTCTTTCTACAATTTAATTTTCATTACTGTTACAGCGATGCTTTAATTTCATAGTCATGAACCCTTGGTCAATGTATGATTGTAACCTTGCTCCTGCATATACCTTGTGTGTTACCTTGAAAAGTGTACGCACCCGGATTGACATATTAATGTGGTAAAGGTTTGAATCACAACATTCACACTTTGACACCAACACTATCTTCAGGAAGCTCCCATGCCACCAATATGATCGACAATAGGAGCCATGCATAGTGAAATATTTTTCCCTACTCCTGTGCCTCGCGGCAACTCACAAGGAACTCACTGCATAGATAGTTCACCCGATTGAACTGGACCTTTCTGCACATTGCGCCTGTAGTGTAACCACTGGTGCGGGCACCTCATCTGCACGACACTTCCGCATCGCCTTCCCTACCAATATCTATTTCATGACCTTGACTACAGTGTTGTTGATGCTGGAGATGGCATACCAACGCTTCTTCTTCTCCAACTTAAACTTCTTTTTCATGGCCTCCACGAGGGCCAACTCGCCACCTTTTCCCTCTGAAATGTTTGCTGGATTCTCCCCTGAGCAAGGGAGCAATGTAATCTGGTGAATCAGATGGTCTGTGATTGGGATGGGCTTCTCTAGCCACAAGCAGTAACCATGCACCAAGAAGAGAAGCTACTTGATGACAAAAATGGTCAGTGGGGCACAATGGTAATGCAGCACCCAGATTAGGTTTAGAAACCCTGCTTTCTCGAAACCTCTAAGCCATTTTCGCAACTCCAATTCAATCATTTGAGCCTGTGTGTCTATCTTCTGGTGCATTAGCTTCGCAATCCATAAATGCAAAAATTTCTCATGGTTTGTGAGGTCCCAATCTTCAAATTTTAACATGGGAACCCGTCCCAAGTGCACTCCCTCAAACACAATATCATCTGGGAGTAGCAGAGTTTATAGAGAGCTCTTGCTATCATCTATATCCTTTCACACCTTAGCTTTACCCTTTCACGGAGGAACATATTCAGGTAACCGGGTAATAGGGTCTGCGCCCTGGGTTTCGACGTCCATCTCTACATCCTGCTCCTCCACCAGGATGTCTTCAAACTCTTCCTCCTCATTGGCCTCCAAATTAATGGCCTTCCCATTTTCCTGCAATGTGAGCTTGGTCCTCAGTGCATTTCGGGGGAAAGATGCACACTGGTATCATGGCCTACTTATCCTTCTTATGTCTCGGTGTTTGTGGGGATTTAGGGACCTCAACAATTATTCCGACGCTCTCTGGGGCTTCCACTTCCGTAATGTCCTGCGTGGCTTCCTTGGCTATCACTACTCCTATGTCTATGGCTTCTTCAGGTGCTGACATCATTCTAGTCAGGATGTCCTCTATCTCCTTTGGCAATACTTCAAATACTGAAATTGCTCTCAAAGACTTAAAGTTCAAAAGGTCCATACACAGTTGACAGTGCAACAACTCATTTCTCAAAATGGCAAGTGTTTTTTGCTGGACAAGCACTTGTAATTTATAGCGCCTTTTGAATTTGAATTCAAACGTTCCCCCACATTCGGTCCATTAACGCTATATTGGTGGTAGATTTTCAAGAATCTAGCCCATAAAGTTTGCCTTAAATGCCTATCACCCGCTCCATTTGGCCTGAAACCAAGCATCAAATTGTGAATAGTGATTGTAACGGTTACTTTCTGTAGATTTGCGCTCCAGTGTCGCTATCCTCACGTTGTCACATACCCTATGACACTTCACTACTTTTTAGCCAATTTAGTTTCTTAAATTGCTTGCATGAATTATCAACCAAGGTTTGTAAGCTGATGAAGTGTAGTGCACTATATGTGCCTAGTTAACCCTTCCTACTTCATTGTTTTTTATTTTTATATTGTTTTGAGGGTTTCCATTCTTTGGTTCCTAATGATGTACAATCTGAACTATGAGAAACTGAATCTAAACCTCCTAAAGGTGAACCAAGAGCTTAAAAGTAGTCAAAATATAAGTTAAAAGAAGGAAAAACAAAGCATCTGTCCTATCTTGTCATTAATCCTAAGTCATGAATCTAATTCTTAAAATTAAAAGGTGAAGTTGTAAGGCATGTTGAAATAAATACAGAGAATGAAATTAACTGAAGTACTTCTAGTTACTCTAACTTTCAATTTTGAAAGATAACCTTCTTGAGATGGAATACAAGGAACTTTCTGTACTATATGATATAGAGAACTAAATAAAAACATGCAGAAGGTAACTAATTGATTTCAACCATTCTGTAGAGTGAATGTCTAACCATTTAGTTTAGGATGGGGATCACCTTGAAATGGTGATAAAAAAAAATTCATTAACATAGTGTATTAACAATCTAAACTAGAAAATAAATAACAAAAAAGTGAGTAAACTAGTCAAAAATGCATTCTCATTACTTTCAACCTTACTCTGTTTAGAAACAAAGTCATTTCCTTTCATGAAGTGGGTTCAAGAAACAAAACTACACAATTGAGTTCTAACATTATGCTACTGATCAAAAGTAAAAGAAATCAAAATACAAGAAATCAACCTAAATTAGAACTACTGCTAAAAGCAAATGGTGAAATTAAAACTGAACAGAAAACAATGGAAATAAAACCTCCTTTAGTGCAAGGGCCCTCTGCAACTGACTGGGTTGAGCTTCTAACTAATTGAAAATTCTCTTTCAAACGATCATTCGTCAACACACGGTGTTATATTATAAACAAGAACAAAGTCTAAAAATATAGACCTGAAAGTCTAAACTTAATACATCAAAATCTTTGAACCCCTCTCAGTTCTTCACAACCAGTATTTAAAAGAAAATATTCATAACTATCTTTGAGGAAAATTAGCTACAGGTGGCCTACGTGTATCACAACAGGACTGCGTAAATGTTTGATCAGATACAGGTGACTTGAATTCGAGCGAGATGTTTGCACAGAACCATTAACATAGTTGGCTGATCTGAGTTAATGCTGCAACAGAACTATTGGATATATTAATTAACCATGAAAGAGTAGACAAAGAGTCCTATTGCTTATAGGTTTCATATTTTTGACTCTACCTTTAACTACGGTCTTGAGCTTGCTTCCTTATCGATATAGGCTGAGTGACTAGGATAGGATCCATGTGGAGACAATTTCAGAGATGCCCATGTGGTTGGTTTCTTCGTTTGACACTTGGAACCTGCTAGACCATGGAAATAGCTATGGAATACATAGTTAGCTGCAGAAAAGGCTGCATTCTGTAGCTAATTTGAAAAAACTTATTCAAATAGAAAAAACATAAAAATATAACATGTCAATCATTTAATGCCCTCCTTAAGACAAAATCTATCATTTATCATTGATGGGGATCTGCAATCTTATGGAAAAGCAAGGGAAAGAAGTGAGAAAAGTTGTCAAGGAAAGGGTAATTCTGAGGTTCAACATACCCCCACTACAAAATCATTATATGTCCCCATGCAATTTTCCAAAAATGTGAACTCTTCTTTCCTATTGCATTTTCTCAGACACATCTGCTAGTACATCTAATTTTCTTCTTTCACTCCTCTTTGAAGTGACTTCCATTCCGGGTTTCTTCATAAGAAGCTTGTATTTAAGGTTGATGACTGTTCTGTTCAAGCTTCTATTCTTCCTCTTCAACTTCCTATTCTTATTATACCATAGCCCTAGGTGCAGTATTGTATTATCATGAATAGCCTTATCCAATTTACTTTGTTCCCTCAGGGTTTCATTTTCTTTCTTGATATGTCTGTTCAATATCTCTAACTCATAGATTTCCTATTTGAGAGATTCAATTAGAGGTTCTTGTGGATTGATAGAGGGTTCACGGTTGGCTAAGGATTCTGGATCCATTGAGGCACCTTTCTTCTCTAGTGATTCTATATAATCATATATTTGTTGCTGCACTAGGTCTATGCCTGGAGATCCTCTGTTGGGGCTGCCTTCGAAATACGGTTCAAGAGAATTTTGAGGACTATGTGTAAATGGAACATTATCAAGAGATGGTACTGGGGTTTCTTATTCTAGATTTATTAACTTTGTTCCCTTTGATGATATCTTCTTTACCATACCTCGGATTCTAGAGCTCCTTCTAAGTTGTACAGGGCTTATGTTCTCCTCCTTTCTACCCTTTTTCTCCTTCCCTATCCTTTATTTTCTCTTGATTTGTATCCTAATATCTGTCAATTTTTCAGAGATTAACTGTTCATCATCTTGTTGTAATGAACATTCAAGATTGTTTCTAGTAATTCTAGCTTTCTTTTTCATCATTTGTTTCCAACTTTCTTTTTCATCTTCCCTTTTTTCTTGATTTTCTCCCCGATCTCTGTCAATTTTTCAGAGACTAGCTCTTCATCATTTTTCTATGTTGAGGACTCGAGTTTGCTTTGAATGGTTATACTGGTCTTCTTTCTCCTACTCCTTCTGGTGCCTCTTGGAAATAGTTTCTTATCATGTAATTTTCCAAAGTATCTCCTATTCTTTTCAAATGAAACTCAACCAGTATTTTCACCAACCCATGATGGTACATGGTTGTGTCTATGAATTCTATTTTTTTTTATACATTTGAAGCCATCCTTCTTAAATTGTTTAGTAGGAAGAAAGGGAGATTGATGTCTCCATTTTCTAGAAAGCTCATCAATAAACGTAATGATAGACATACATGCACCCGAATCTCCCCTCGCAGGTAATAAATTTCTGTAATATCAAAATCATGCTTCTCCATTTACTTCTTAGTGCTGAAATAGGAATTCCTTTTCTAAACACAGAGACATCCATACCTGGGTTCCTAAGGATTACTTTCCATGATTCATTGTGGAATTCCCTGTTTTTAAACCATCTCTCACCATGTATTCGCAGTTATGTAGCCTCTACTATGTAGGATTATGTTATTGCAAACTTAATGTCTCCAATTTCTACTTTTGTACCATCAAATGATCTAGCAAACTATTTTGTGATATATTTGTGGAAGCCATCGAAATTTTCAATGAAATTGAGCCATCTAGCCTTCGGCAGCATCTCCTTGAGTTGTGGGTATCCCTCCATATATTTTGCTCCTACTAGCTCTATCCTAACAATGAGTCCCATGGATTCTATTTCACAAAATTTCTTAACCTTTAGAATTACTCTCCTGGTCTATGAAATGAACTGACTACAATTATGGTGAAAAAGAACTACGGGTTTGCGTGGAATAAGTAGACAGTGAGGGTTTGGAGAGACATGGATAAGTTGGTCACATCGTAGTTTTAATTGTTAACAGATGGAGTTATTAGGGACTGTTTAGGTACAGATTATGGAGAGTGTAGCGGAGATGTGGTATGATGAAGTTATTATGGACCATTTAGTATCGAGTACGAAAGATGTGGTATGATGAAGTGGAAGTAAAATGAAATGATGACTCATTAAGGAGACATACGATTATTCATATTATACATGACTTATGTTTTTAACTTGTTGTTTGAAATAAATTTTGCATTTTACCTTTAGAACTTAACCTTTTGCTTGATAACTCCTTTGGTGTTGATCCATAGGTACCTTTTAGCATGTTTGGTTTCCAAAACTTGATTCTTCAATTTCTTGCGTTCATGATTTATTTGTGAGCTGTACAATTGTGCCAGAGCTAATAAGTAAGTTGTAGCTATAGAATCAGATTAGCTGCAGAATGTGAAAAGAAGGAAAAGTAAAGTATGGTTTATGGAATATGAGTATAAGAATGAAATGGAAATGGGTTATGACAGTGATATGGAATGAGATGTAAGATAAAATTTGAAATATGGTGAAATGGTGTAAAACTGTAAAAATAAAATGTGAATGAAATATGACAGTGAGATGAAATGGAACTGTAAAATAAAATGAAAACAGAATGATATGTAATGAGACTATGAACTTGTAGACTCTCAACTGCAAATGTATGTAGCTTTTTCTCACTACCTATTACAAAAGGAAATGGAAAATATAGGATGTCATAAATCTCTGATTTTCACCCTGTATTTTCTGTATAAGTATGCCAATCAATGATTGGTTTTCAACCTTATACAATTTATTATTATTTGTTTTATTTATTTATTTCTTTCATTCATTTTTAGGAAAAATAAAGGCTATGTTAATGGAGAAGAAGGATTCTTCTTCACTAGCTTCATCTTAGAGTTATTCTAGAAAATCTTAATGAACGCCTCTCTTGAAATTGGTTTCTGATATATCTTCAAACTATGATCATTCACAAGAAGAAATATTTTGCTTCCATCTATCATCCTTATTCTTAGTGCTCTGTTATTAAAGACTTCCTCAATTTCATATGGCCCAAGCCAATGAGTCTGAAACTTCCCTTGAAAATCTTTGAATTTTGAATCGAACAAAAGTGCCCAGTCTCCTGCTTGAAACTTCTTCTCCTTGATATATTTATCATGCCATTTAGCCCTCTGTTTTTGGACTATACTAGTTCTTTGAACTACATCTTCTCTGGTTTCATCAAGCTCATTGAGTTTCTCCAATCTATGTTTCTGTGCCTCTGATAAATCAAGTCCCAATTGTATTGCCATCTTAAAGGTTTTGATTTGAAACTATATAGGGAATAGGACTTGTTTCCGATAAAAAAGTTCATAGGGTGTGTGTCCCGTTGTGTTCCTCCATGTAGTTCTATAAGCCCATAAGGCTTCAGGAAGCCTTTTTGCCCAATCTCTTCTATGTAGATGCACATTCTTAGTGAGAATTCCTTCAATCACCTTATTTGTAGATTCAACTTGACCATTTACTTGTGGATGATAGGAGGTAGATTTCCTATGTTTGATCTTGTAATATTCCACAAGACTCTTCACCATTTTAGATGTAAATTGAGATCCCTGATCTGTAGCAATTTCTCTTGGAACACCAAAACGAGTGAAGATGTCCTCAAAAAGAAAATTAACTACAAATATTTCATTAGCAAAAGGTAATGCTTTAGCTTCTACCCATTTAGTGACATAATCAGTGCATACTAATATATACTTCTTTTGCTTAAATGGGGGATTAATTGGTCCAACAAAATCCAAGGCCCATTTTTCAAAAGGTTCAATGAGTACCTAAATTTGTAGTGGAATTTCATATGAAGAAGCAGGTTTTCCTACCCTTTGGCAGTTGCCACACCTCTTCACATATTCTTTGGCATCTTTGAAGATGGATGGCCAATAATATCCTAAAGAAAGGATTTTATAGTATGTCATCTTGTCAGCAAAGTGTCCACCACACGGTTCATCATGACATGCCTTAAGAATCTCAGGCATTTCACCTTCCCTAACACATCTTCTGATCATGAGATCGGGACCTGTTTTATACAATTCATTAGTGATCCATGAGTATCTTGCACTTATTTGAATGATTTTTCTTTTCTCTCTAAGAAACAAATGTGAAGGAAATTTCCATGTGACTAAGTAATTAGCAATATCTACAAACCAAGGGGTCTGAGTAGTCACTGCAAAAAGATATTCATAAGGAAACTTATCTTCAACCGGAGTGTCATATTTGATATTTTGAATTCTAGACAAGAAATCAACAACTGTTTTTTGTTTTCCAGGTCTATCTAGCAGAGTAATATTGAATTCTTGCAAGAGTAATAGCCATATTGTAATTCTGCCATTAGTAATAGGTTTATTCATTAAGTATCTAATCGTAGAGTGATCTATATGAACAAAGGTTTCATAACCTAATATATAATGTTTTAACTTGTTGATGGCATGAACAACAGCTAAAAATTCCTTTTCGGTTATAGTATAATTTAACTCAGTGGGAGTCAAATTCTTACTTGTATAGTAGATGGCATACATAATCAAATATTTTTGTCCTAATATAGCTCCCAGAGTTGTATCTGAAGCATCTGTTGAAATGTGAAAAGGTAGTTTCCAATTTGGACCTCTCAAGATGGGTGCTTCAGAAATTTTTGTTTTTAAAGTCTCAAATACTAACTAGAAATAAGGATTCCAATTGAAGTCACAATCCTTGGTGAGTAATTTGAAGAGTGGGGATGATATTTTAGTGAAATTTTCTATAAATCATCTATAATATCTTGTAAATCCTAGAAAAATTCTAACATCCTTTTGGAAATTTGGAATTGATAATTTAGAGATGACTTCAACTTTAGATTTATCAACTTTAATTCCATCTCCTGAAATGTGATGACCTAAAACAATCCCTTCTGTAAACATCATAAAACATTTTTCATGGCTTAGTGAAAGGTTTTCTTCCTTACATCATTTAAGAACTTTTTCCAAATTTTCCAAAGCTTCTTCAAATGTATTCCCATAGACTGTAAAGTCATCCATATATACCTCTACACAATCATGTATTATATCATAAAAAATTCCTAGTACTGCTCTTTGGAATGTTGCAGGTGCATTACATAATCCAAAAGGAAGTACTCAGTAGGCATAGGTTCCCCATGGACAAGTAAATGTGGTTTTATCTTGATCTTCAGGTGCCACCTGAATCTGATTATAACCACTAAAACGATCCAAGAATGAGAAATACTTCTTACCTACTAATGTATATAACACTTGATTTATAAAGGGTAAAGGAAAATGATCTTTAAGGGTAAGTTTATTCAATTCTCGATAATCAATGCACACCCTCCATTTACCATTATTTTTAGGCACAATCACTAAAGGGGAAACCCATTGGGTGTTTGAAATTAGGTAAATGAAGTTTACATTAAGCAATTTTTGCAGCTCTTCTTTCACAATTTCCCTAAGATTTGGATTCATCCTTGTTTGAGATTGTCTGATAGGTTTACAATTTTCCTCAATGTAGATGTGATGTATACAAGTCTTAGGACTATTTCCTTTCATGTTAGTATATTCCCACGCATATGCAACAGAATGTTGTTGTAATGTTTTGATTAGCTTTTCCTGTTGTAATTTCTCCAAGTTATTGTTTATGTTCAATGTTCTCCCTAGAAAGATTTCAATTATAGAGCTACCAAATTCTTCCATAGAATAAAGAGACATCCAGGGAAAATTTTAAGAACCCCCCCTAAATTTACATGTATAATAAATGGGCGAATCTCCATGGTATATAGGAAAATGGAAGGCGATTTTATCAATAATATGATATGTATATATAATTTTTTGGCAAATCTTTCACCAGGCATGGCGAATATTTTACTCAATTATAAAATCTTGTGTTTATTGAATACACAAATGAAATCATTGCATTTCTTTAAAATATCTTTTGAAATCAAAATTACCGAAATTACATATCGATAATCTAGTGGGTGTAAGATAAAATTCACTCGTACCATTCACAGAAAAGCATGAGAAAAAACCTAATACTATATATAAAACCAAGAAAATTTCAAATTCATCACTTCTAGGGACCTCATAACCACCCTGCCAATACACAAGTATGTTCTTGTTTGCAATTAGAAAA
>APFE030631006.1:6856-22726 GCA_000404065.3 Pinus taeda | reverse complement strand
GGATTCACTTAAAGAAAACCTATTCTTGAAAATGGGCGAATGGAAGTTTGTAACTCCTAATTTCAAGGGCTAAATTTACCTTTTTTACCTTCTCCCTTAAAATAAGGTGGGCTATTTGAGGTGATTTGTAAAAATGTACTATGATACAAAATATTCGCCCACTAAAAATTTAAAACCCCTTAATTTCGCCAAAGGGCGAACATTCGCCCCTAAAATCACCCCTAGAGACATCTACCTAGATGACAAATATTCAATATTGGATTTTTCTTGGAATTGATCATGTTCATATTCTGGAGATGATTCAAAAATTTCCATTGTATTCAAGATTTGACTATCTTCACTAATGTTTGAAATAGTAAATAGAGGTTGAATGCCATTTTCATCAACAATCCATTCTTTGTCATCTATTTTTGTGATTGTTCTTGTTTGAGGATATAGAGCGAATTTCTTTATTGAATTCCCATCAGAAATATACATGTCACTAGATCTACAGCTAATGGAAGCATCACCTGTGGCTAGCCAAGGTCTTCCTAATATAAGTGGATGTTCTCCTAGATTGTTCTTGGGGGTTAAAATCATAAAATCAACAGGGTATTCCCAAGAATCTAAGGATAATTAAATATCTTCTAACACACCATCTGGTTTGGTTACGAATCTATCTGCTAGTTGCAGTAATGTAGGTGTGTAAAGAAGATTAAAAAGCTTGAGTTGTTCCATGGTTTGTTTGCTCATGTTGTTTATAGCTACTCATAAATCAATCAATGTATTTGGAATTTCAACTCCATTGATATGTGTTTTCACAATTGGACTTCTTGGATCTACATATTTTTGTATGGCAATGTTTCTCATCATTATATCTGTTATTTTTCCTACCAGGAGAATTTTTTTTGTTTCCTTTACTTTTCTTCCTAGTTTCTTTATGCTCAACTCCTTTATTATTTTAGCTAGGATTGGAATCTCCTTAATGGCTTGTAACAAAGGTATTTTGATAGAGACATTTTTAAATTCATCTAGAAAATCATAATTAGGCAACATAATCTACTTTTCTACTCCTCTACCAACTTGTAATCTTTCAGAAAAAGGAGGTGCAGAAGTTGTTGGAAATAATATTGCTGAAATTTGTCACTATCTTGTTTTAATAAGCAATTTTTTTTACAATATTTTTGTATTGGCGCAGTCTTATACCAGTACGCAGGCTTCTACCTGTAGAAGGCTACAACCTTCTCTCATTCTCTAGCTTCTTCTAGAAGGGAGCTATAACCCCCTTAGCTCTTGTACTAGCTAATGTACTAGTACGTATGTGCTGACCTAAAGAAGGCTACAACCTTATCTTTTCTTCCAGGGACCACGTTTCATAAATTTGTAGACTGGATCCATGAATAACATCAATGAAACATTAAATATATTTGCATCAACCAATCTCCATTGTACCAACCAAAATTGAACCAAACAATCACTTTTCTGAAAGCTATAACCAGAACACAGTAACAGTAACCAGAAGCCAGAACACTGTGTATACGCTATTTTGAAATGCTGAACTAGCGTGTATACATGCCCTTGCTATAATTAACCTACGTACAGATCTGTAAAAGATTATTTAACCTTTACAACTATTCAGACATCAGTTATACCCAGATCATCAGATTTACAGATTACAACATGTGGCAACTATTTAGATAAAAGATCAAAACCACATAAAGACACTTCTCTTCAAGCCTTAAGTTCTTGACCCATCAATAGATTTTATCCTTCTTCAAGCGCTTAGGTTCCTCCTTGATTCAGATCCAACTATGCACCATAACCCAATGACCAGCATTCTAGATCTTGCTCATCATTAGATATTCAATGCTTGAGTGGCTTTTCCTATTGATCTCCTCCTCCTTTTATAGTCTTAGGCCTTACTCAATACCATGGTCCAAAACCACTTAGATTCAAAACCTTGGACCAAATATCTGGGGTCAACACTTCGGACAAGATACCTTGGACCAATACCATGGGTCAAAATACCATGGTCCAAATACCATGGACCAAAACTAAATTTTCCAACATGTACGTGCCCTTCTGCGTGTGAAAGTGCGTGTATACGCATATGCGCCTTTTGGTTGGAGAA
This sequence comes from Pinus taeda, assembly GCA_000404065.3. Lineage (NCBI taxonomy): Eukaryota > Viridiplantae > Streptophyta > Pinopsida > Pinales > Pinaceae > Pinus > Pinus taeda. The sequence continues at coordinate 20,616 of APFE030631006.1, read as the reverse complement.
CCCGTGTGTATACGCAACTTGGTTAAGTGGAACTTGCATATATCTCTTTTTCCTTCATTCTGAGAGCATGGACTATGATCTGTCATCTGATTGAGTTGCCATCAACGACAACACCTGTGTCATAGTGCCAAACTTGTGTCATAGTGCCAAACCTGTGTCATAATGCCAACAATCTCCCCCTTTGGACTTGATTGCAACCCCAAGTCACTCTCTCCCTTTGTCATCAAGGGCAAAGTGTTGTGCTCCCCTTGAGTACATGCTGAGTTCTCTGATTTGCTGAAGAGTTTTGTCCATGCTCCCCCTCACTGTAAGCAAGGTCTGCAAAAAGATTTTCTACAAGAAGAACATGACTCTATACATCATAAATGACCTTCCTATCACCAAATATTCATACATACATCTGTCAATCACCATCCAGACTCGCAACCATGATCTCCCTCTACACCTATTCCTCCTAAAACAAAATAGTTGTGAAATTGTACCAAGATCTTCTAAGATAATGCCAACAATGCATTATTAGAAATATATGCTCCCCCTGAAACTGTGCCAAATGGTCTTTGTCAGACCCATATCATACTCTTTTCATCCTGAGTCTAGCCCACTGTTTTTCTTCAAACCAACATATATGCAACTATATCCATAGAAACCGGCGTATGTACATGGATATGCTTCATGAAACTCGCGTACAACCACTTTTCTCTGAAATAGATAAGTGTCAACAACAAGATGATGCATCAACTACTCCCAGCTTATGTCTTAGGTATTCAAATGTCTCCCTGGGCAGTGGTTTGGTGAATATATCAGCAACCTACTCCTTGGAGGGAACATACTCCAATTTGACCTTTTTTTCAAGCATTTGTTTCCGGCGGAAATGATATTTGATAGGTATGTGCTTAGTCTTTGAATGCATGACTAGATTCTTTGAAATATTGATTGCACTTGTATTATCACATAAAATGGAGATAGGTAGAGTGCATGTGATCTGAATGTCTTGCAACGTTTGCATCATCCAAAGGAGTTGTGTGCAGTAAGATGTAGCAGCTACATATTCTGCTTCAGTTGTAGATAATGCAATCGAACTTTGTTTCTTGCTGAACCAAGATACTAATCTGGAACCCATATAAAATGCAACACCACTAGTGCTTTTTCTATCATCGACGCTTCCCGCCCAATCTGCATTTGTATATGCATGAAGTGTAAGATTTGTATCCCTAGGATACCATAAACCAAAATTTTGAGTTCCTTGAATATATTTGAAGATCCTTTTGACTGCCTGAAGGCGTGCTTCCTTTGGATTTGCTTGGAATCTTCCAACTATTTCTACTGCATGCATGATGTCTAGTCGGGTACCTGTTAGATAGAGCATACTACCAATCATGGATCTGTAGGTTGGTTGATGTACAACTGCTGATTTGTCATTTCTGCTGAGGCTGCATCCTATTACCATAGGGGTACCTATTGGTTTAGACTCTTCCATTCCATATTTCTTCAAGATCTGCTTGAGGTACTTGGTTTGAGATAGAAAAATACCATCTTTATTTTGTTGAACTTGTAAACCAAGAAAATATGTGAGCTCACCAAGCAGGGACATTTAAAATTCTTTCTGCATTACCAAAGCAAATTTTTGACTCATGGCTTCTTCATTACTACCAAAAATGATATCATCAACATACATAACAAGTATTTGTAATTTATCATTGTCAATTTTTATATATAGATTTCTATCAGCTGAGCCCTTTGAAAAACCTTGTTGATGAAGGTATATGTCAAGATGATAATACAAGGCCCTTGGAGCTTGTTTTAGACCATAGAGAGCCTTTCTGAGTCTACATACATGTTTTGGATCATTTCCAAGGATGAATCCATCTGATTGCTCAATATATACTTCTTCTTCTAGGTCTCTATTAAGAAAAGCAGATTTCACATCCATTTGATATACTTTGAACTTTTGAAAGCTAGAAAGAGCAAGGAACATTCTTATGGCTTCAAGTCTAGGAACAGGTGCAAAAGTTTCTTCAAATTCTATACCTTCTTGTTGAGCATACCCTTTACAAACAATTCTAGCCTTGTTTCTAATAACTTCTCCATTTTCATTCAGCTTGTTTTTGAAAATCCATTTGGTTCCTATGACATTTTTATCATTAGGTCTGGGAACCAATTCCCAAGTATTATTCTTTTCAATCTGCTCAAGTTCTTCGTTCATGGCCTTGACCAAACATTCATCTTTGCATGCTTCATTGACATTTTGTAGTTCAATGGTGGAAAGCAAAGCTAGATAGCTTGAAGCTTCTGTGATAGTTCTTCTTGTCTACACACCTACCTCTGTCTGCCCCAAAATTTGAGTCTCTGGATGATTCTTCTGAACATACCTAGATGGAGTCTTTTCTTCTACCCTTATCTATTCTTCTGGTGACTCATTAGTTTCTTCTTCAGAATTAGTTTGATTTGATGTGGAAAATTAGTCCTCATCTTCTTCATAATCTTTAGTTTTTACCTACTCTGGATTTTTTCCTACTTCATCAACCACAACATTAATACTTTCAACAATTTTTCCAAGTCTTTTATTATAACACTTATATCTTTTACTTCAAGGAGAGTAACCAAGGAGAATGCCTTCATCTGCTCTAGGTTCAAACTTGCCAAGTTTTTCATCAGTCCCTTTGATGTAACATTTGCTTCTAAAAACTTTGAAGTATTTTACAATAGGAGTCTTACCATACCAAAGTTCATGTGGAGTTTGAGTGTTGTTTACCTAGACATTTATTTTGTTGAGAATAGTGACGACAACAAATGTAGCTTCACCCCAAAAGGCTACAGGAGTTCCAGGCTCATCTAGCATAGCATGAGCCATTTGTTTAACAGTTATGTTCATCCTTTCTACCACTCCATTTTGCTGAGGAGTTCTTGTGGTAGAGAATTCCCTTCTTATTCCATGTTCTTCGTAGAAGTCTAAAAATTCATCCAAGGTAAATTCCCCTCCTTGATCAGACGTGAGGCATTTGATTTTGCGATCTGATTCATTTTCAACCAAGGCTTTGAAGGCTTTGAACTTTTTGAAAGCTTTGTCTTTATGCTTTAGAAGTCCTATCCAACACATTATGGAAAAGTCGTCAATGAACAGTATAAAGTATTCTTCTCCACGAGGTGACCTTTTCCTAGATGGACCACATAAATAAGTGTGAACAAGTTCAGGAGGCTTACTAGCTGATCCTTCCTTCCTAGGGAAATTTTCTCTGGTTTTCTTACCAAATTGACATGATTTGCATATTGTATTTTCTGGAATTCTGATATCTGGAAGTTCATGAATAGCCTTGTATCTGCATGCTTTTCTTATTTGAGGGAAGCTTAGATGCCCCATCTTCTCTGCCATAGCCAGTGTTCATCTTTTTTGCTTAGGTAGCACTGTTGTTGTCCCCCCTTGAGTATGTATAGGTTGTTTGGAGTTCTTACACCTTTGATCACTATTTCTCCTGTATCAAGCTCACAAGCAATACATCCATTTGATCGAAATACTACCTCATTTCCTTGATGACACATTTGACTAACACTCAATAGATTATGCTTTAGACCTTCTAAATACATAACATTTCCAGCTTTAACTTTTTCTTTTAAGAGAATGGAGCCTTTACCTATTATGACTGCAGGAGTGTCATTACCAAATGAGACTTTCTTTTCCTTTTCTAAGGCATTATATGACTTATGTTTTTCTTTATCACTTGTCATGTGTTTCGAGCATCCACTATCGATGTACCACTAATTTTCTTGTCCTTCTGCATACAAGGCTGTACCACATCTTTCTGTTTGCGATTCTTTCTTTTTCCATGTTTTGGGACCCAATGAAGCTTTCTCCTTCTAAGATGTTTGCCAAAAATTACTCCTGCATTCAGAATCTTCATGACTGAAGTTGTTACAGATAGAGCATTCTATTTAATTTTCAAGAGTAGAAAATTTATTGTAGGTCCTTTTCATGATCCCAGTCACATTCCTTGGATTTCGTGTTTCTCTGGTCATGACGGTCTTGTAAGCAACACATTGAGCGACTTTGTGTCCAAATTTATGACATGAAAAACATTGACCATTAAAGAAATTCTTTCGATTATCGAATCTATTGACCTGATGATTTCCATTGATATTCATTCTTGAAGAAAATTGAGAATGATTTACCTGAGGTAGGTTGTAGCTTCTGTTCATCCTTGAAGTAGATTCAACCCAATTTACCTGGTGATCTGCTTTATGCCTTTGTTGACGATTGTCAACCTGTTCACTTCTCCTTGCTGGATCAAGATAGCTTTTGGAGGTTGATGGCTTCTGTGCTTGAGATGCTTCTTCTGTATATCCAAGACTTGTCTTTATCAGAGGAGAATGCTACACTTTGATAATTTCATCTAAAGTTTCTGATCCTTTAGCAACTCTAAGATTGAGAGCTTTTGTTTTCTCAATATCTTTGCTTAGACCCACAATTTCACATTCTAACTTTTCATTGTGCTTTTCCCTTTCAGCAAGTTGGAATGTCAGAGTATCTAAATCATACTCTTTTCTTCTAAATAGATTTTAAGTTTAGAAACTTCTTCATAGAGACCATCTTCATCTAAAGCATCCAAGAAATCATCATCTTCAAAATCCATCAAAAGTCTATAATCATTACCATGTTCATCTTCATCACTATTTGATAAACCATCGCATCTTCATGCGTACAGTATCTCTTCTTACTTACATTTTGTTTTCTATTCCATTTTGTCGGTTCCTTACCTTTATCCAACTTATCATTAAGAGGACATATGGCTGCATAATGACTGACTCTTCCACAAGCAAAGCATTTCAAAGGTAGTTTACCTTTGAATCTTCTAGAACCCCATTGAAGGTTCTTGACAAAGTTTGCTTCTTCCTCTCCTTCTGAATTGTGTCCCGATTCATTGAGCTATTCTCTTCCCGAAGCCTTGAATGTGGCTTCTCTCATATCTAATGGACCCCCTTTCCCCATTTTGATAGCAGTTAGGATTTTGTGCAGCCGTGTCATAGTAATACTCTGAAGATTATGTTTTTCTTTTATGGTAGAAACTTTTGATTCAAACTTAGAAGACAAGGATCTCAAAACCTTTTCAACTGTAGTAACTTCTTTTATCTCTTCACCCAAGTTTTTCATGTGATTAACAATCTCATCTATACGTAAGAAGTAATTAGCTATACTCTCATCATTGTGCATTTTGAGAGTTTCATATTGAATTCTGAGAGATTGTAGTTCTACACATTTTACCTGGTCGACTCCTTCATAGCTTAGAATGATCTTGTCCCATATTTCTTTGGTGGTTTTGAGCTGCATTACCTTGACAAATTCTGACTATGACAGACTCCCCAATAATGTATTGACAGCCTTGGCATTTGTTTCATATTTCTTTTTACCTACAGTATTTGTAGGAATTGCTGATGGAAATGTGTATGCTCCTTCCACTATTTCCCAAACATCCGTTCCAAGAGATTGAAGATAGGTTGTGGTTCTTACCTTCCAATAGGAAAAGTTGCTCCCATCAAAGATTGGTGGTCTAATGGATCCTTCTCTTTCATAGGTACTCATGATGATGGATCTTCCTTCAAGCAATAAAGCTTCTTCTAAAGGACCGGCTCTGATTCCAATTGTTGGAAATAATACTGCTACAATTCATCTCTATCTTCTTTTAATAAGAAACATCTTTTTACAATATTTATGTAATGTTGCAGTCTTATACTAGTACACAGGCTTCTACTTGCAGAAGGCTGCAACCTTCTCTCGTTCTCCAGCTTCTTCTAGAAGGGAGCTACACCCCCCTTATCTCTTGTACTAGCTAATGTACTAGTACGTAGGTGCTGACTTACAGAAGGCTACAACCTTCTCTTTTCTTCCAGGGACCACGTTTTATAAATTTTCTGACTGGATCCATCAATAACATCAATCAAACATCGAATATATCTACATCAACCAATCTCCTTTGTACCAACCAAAATTGAATCAAACAATCACTTTTTTGAGAGCTATAACCAGAACACAATAACAATAACCAGAACTCAAGCCAACATCTAGAACACTGTGTATACACTCTTTTGAAATGTTGAACTAGCATGTATACGCGCCCTTGCTATAATGAACCTGTGTATAGATCTGTAAAAGATGTGTTAACCTTTACAAATATTTAGACATCAAGTATACCCAGATCATCAGATTTACATATTACGACATGTGGCAACTATTTAGATAAAAGATAAAAACCAAATATGTATTCTCTATCCTCTCCTTCTTCTGCCATTATAGTTACTTCATAGCCAGTATAAGGTTCAACCTTCAAGGTTACTTTCTCTTCCTCTATTTCATCTATTAATGGTATGTGGGAGAGAGGTTCTACTTCTTCTTCCTCACTAGGTATTCCTAATTCTTCAACTAGGTATTCCTGTGGAGGTGCAAAAGGCTACTCCTTTTGTTGGAGACTGAAGATTTTTTTCCTCTAGGACTGCCTTAGTAGATGAAATAAGAGATCCTTTTGATTGGATTTATGACCCTAGAACTTCAGGAGTTCTATGGCTAGGAGTATGAGCTTGAGATGGAGGTGTATCTCTTCTTGTTCTTAGTGGAGTAGGTGGTGTTGTAGGAATTGAACTCCTGCCTCTAGCTATAAATCTACCCCTGGAGTCTCCTTCTTTATGCATATCATTTTTTTTTTAATGTAAGAGATAATCTTACCTAATTACACTTCCCCGACAATGGCACCAAAATTTTTAGTCAATTTAGTTTCCTAAATTGCTTGCATGAATTATCAACCGAGGTTTGTAAGCTGATGAAGTGTAGTGCACTATATGTGCTTAGTTAACCCTTCCTACTTCATTGTTTTGTATTTTTATATTGTTTTGGGGGTTTCTCTTCTTTGATTCCTAATGATGTACAATCTGAACTATGAGAAACTGACTAAACTTCCTAAAGGTGAACCAAGAGATTAAAACTGATCAAAATCTATGTTAAAAGAAGCAAAAACAGAGCATTTTTCCTATCTTGTCATTAATCCTAAGTCATGAATCTAATTCTTAAAATTAAAAGGTGAAGTTGTAAGGCATGTTGAAATAAATACAAAGAATAAAATTAACTGAAGTACCTCTAGTTACTCTAACCTTCAATTCTGAAAGATAACCTTCTTGAGATGGAATACAAGCAACTTTTTGTACTTTATGATCTAGAGAACTAAATAAAAACATGTAGAAGGTAGCTGATTTATTTCAACCATTGTGTAGAGTGAATGTCTAACCATTTAGTTTAGGATGGGTATCAACTTAAAATCGTGATAAAAAACATTCATTAACACAGTGTATTGACAATATGAACTAGAAAATAAATAACAGAAACAATGAGTAAACTAGTCAACAATGCATTCTAATTACTTTCAACCTTACTCTGTTTAGAAACAAAGTCGCTTCCTTTCATGAAATGGGTTGGAGAGACAATACTGCACAATTAAGTTCTAACACTATGCTACTGATCAAAACTAAAAGAAATCAAACTACAAGAAATCAACCTAAGTTAGAAGTACTGCTAAAAGAAAATGGTGAAATTAAAACTGAACAAAAAAAAAATGGAAATAAAACCTCCTTCAGTGTAAGGGCCCTCTACAACTAACTGGGTTGAGCTGCTAACTAATTGAAAATGCTCTTTCAAACAATTATTGTTCAACACATGGCTTTATATTATAAACATGAACAAAGTCCAAAAATACAGTGCTGAAACTCTGAACTTAATACATCAAAATCTTTGAACCTCTCTCAGTTCTTTACAACCAATATTTAAAAGAAAATATTCATAACTATATTTGAGGAAAATTAGCTACAGGTGGCCTACATGTATCACAACAGGATAGCATAAATGTTTGATCAAATAAAAGTGACATGAATTCGAGTGAGATGTTTGCACAGAACTGTTAACATAGGTGGCTGATCCGAGTTAATGTTGCAACAAAACTGTTGGATTTATTAATTAACCACGAAAGAGTAGACAAAGAGTCCTATTTATTCTGGGTTTTGTATGTCTGACTCCACCTTTGACTATGGTCTTGAGCTTGCTTCCTTATCAATATGGGTTGAGTGACTAGGATAGAATCCACGTGGAGACAATTCCAGAGATGCCCATGTGGTTGATTTCTTCGTTTGACACCTGGAACTTGCCAGAACATGGAAGTAGCTACAAAATACACAGTTAACTGTAGAATAGGCTGGGTTCTGTAGATAATTTGAAAAAAAATATTGAAATAAAAAAAACATAAAAATATAACATGTCAATCATTTAATTCCCTCCTTAAGACAAAATCTATCATTTATAATTGATGGGGATCTCTAATCTTATGGAAAAGCAAGGGAAAGAAGTGAGAAAAGTTGTCAAGGAGAGGGTAATTCTAAGGTTCAACAACTACTACACAAATTCATGACATCATGCAGTTCTCAGGCAGAGTAGTTTATAGTCCTGCACCTCCTTTCAGTTGCTTGGAGTGCTAAGATTGTGCTTCTATCGGCTAGTTAGATGGTCGGGCCACTTGTGTATGGCTTCAAACAACTGCCATTCACTTTTCCTGGGAGGGGATCTCCATTTAACTTAACCATCTATGTTGCGCCACCATTAGTAATCTCCTTAATAACATATGGGCCTAACCAGTGCAAACTCAAATTTCCAGGGAATTTATCAAACTTACTATCATAGAACAAAACTAGATTGTTTACCTTGAATGTGCACAGCTTGATGTGTCAATCATGCCATGCCTTTTCACCCTGCTTTTGGACCTGCTGGTGAAATGCAACCAAAAATCGTTCTTTTTCAAGCTCAAACAGCTATGCGAGCCTCTCTTCTAGGGCTCCGTGATCCGTCATACCTATGAGTGCTACTATGGGGAGACTATGCATGATGTATTCCATAGGCATTACGGCTTCCATTCCATAGACAATCCTAAAATTTTTCTGTCCTATTAACTTCTTACACATCGTCTGATAAGCCCATAATATTGCAGGTATGCATAGGTCCCAATCACTTCGCTATGCGTTGCATACCTTGGTCAGTGCGGTTTCCAGTACTTTATTGAATCCTTTTACTATCCAGTTAGCCTATTTGTGATACAGTGTGCTCTTTTGGTGATACACCTGAAATTCCTCCATTACCGCATTGATCGTCTCATTCAGGAAGTGTGTACCATGATCACTCATCAAGATCTTCAGACATCCAAACCACATCAGTACATGTTCAAATAGAAACTTCGTGGTATTTGTGCCCATGAAATCCTTCACCGGCTGCGCTTCTGCCCAACAAGTCAAGTACTCTGTCGCAGTGATAATATACCTCGCGCTTATTCTTCCTTAAGGATGAATAGGTCTTAGAAAATATATTGCCCACTTTTCGAAAATCTGTAATGTTGTTTGTGGATTCAAAGGCGTCTCCTTCCTCCATGATGGCCTACCTATTCTCTGACATATCTTTCACACTTTCAAATATGCTTTTGAATCTTGATGAAGCATTGGCCATCACAACCTTGTGCATAGAATATTCTACATGGTTGCTCTTCCTGCATAATGTCCTCCCACAGCACCCCCATGATTGTTCGCGAGGATGATGCTTCGTTCAAAATCAGGTACATACCTTCGCAATATTTCATCATTCCCCATCTTGTATAGATGCCAAACAATGATAGAGAAATCTACCGCGTGCACCACTAATTCCTTCTTTTCCTGGACAGAGTATCCCTCCAGCTCAGTTCCAATTGTTAGAAAGTGTATTATATCTTCAAAATGTCTATCCTCTATGTGTAGAGTAAAGAGTTTCACGTCGAGTAATCCTTCCATCAAACTAGTAGGTTCCTCCCGTGTCTCGATGCACGATATGTGATCTGGTCTCGTGTTCAATCCTCTAGGCTTCGCAAGAACTTCAAAATCATATTCTTGGAATAATAAAAGCCATTTTCAGATGTACCCCCCTAACACAGGCTTATTGACCAGGTACTTTAGCACGGAGTGATTTGTATACATCTTAAAGTGGCCTCCTAGCAATCTCCAGGGCATGTACCTGAGTTGTTATCTTCTACTCCGGTAGTGCACTCCTTAAATGTGGTGGTAGCGAAGCTACAAACCACCCACAATGTTGTCCATCTATCAAATTCATATTGGCTTCATGGATCATACATTCCAGCCTCTAATCTAGTTCCCAAGGAGTCTCGGCTGGTAGTATCATGATTTCTTTGAATCCAATGACCGACTACGCTTTAGATCTTGGCATGCTAAATTCTCTATTTTGCGTTGTTTGGATATTCGTGACTCTTGCATTCAGGTTATCATTGGAGTACTTAATATACCAAGTCAACGTGTAGTCCTATAGAGCACTAACCACTATCACTTTATTTATATGGTCATCTGTAACACCTTGCGCTTCCCATACAATGAACCAGAATTGATCTAAATCCTCATTTTCCAAACCTTTGAATACAGGAAACTTCATTGTGCTTGCCATACTGAATCATGGTGGTGGTGAAATTTGTATGGGTGAAGATGGAGGTGATGGTGGTGAAGCCGGTGGTGGTGTGGGTGGAAGTGGTATTCGCAGAAATCTGTCTTATAAGCTAAATAGCACTTCACGGAGAGACCTTCGTGATCTCTTCCTCGTCCCATCGTGGAGGTGAAATCAAGGGGCTATTCTCTGGACCATTATTTCCTTCGTTCCTGTAAACCTTTTCACTTTGCGTAGCCCCAAACATCAAGGTAATTGCATAAGCCATTTTTCGCACAACAACATTTTAATCCAAGTATTTAAATATTTTAGGTAGTTACCTCGCGGTCCTTTGAGAAAGTGTCGCTCTGCCTCACTATAGCTAACTGAGGTGTCGACCACGAAATTAGTCACAAATCCTCCTATAATATGATCGAGCCAATGATCAATGGCACGCGTGATATTATCCTCTGATGCTTCCAACCTTCACACTAGCTCTGAGGTCTACACAACAGGACTGTCAAGCTTCCACCTTCCTTGGCTATCTTCTAGCTTCACGATCCACTTGTATAGCTCAGTAGGGAAGGATGAAAAAAAAAATTCTTGGATCTTCGTATATAGGTAGTTGTCTAGCCACCGTTCTTTTGACAATCGTGAGTTTTTGTTCTCCCGCACCATGAACTCGTGAATTCTTTTGTCTAACCAACATTCCATTTCTTTCTTAGTTGGATTCTAGTGATATGACATCACACATCTCTCATGCATATATCCTAGTCCCGACAATGAAACAATTTTTTGGCTTATGGGGGCATGACCCAGGTTCAACGTTAGTTATCCAAACAAAATGGTACACTACTGGCCCTTTCGACATCAGACCACGGAGTGCGGACTGGGGTCTCACCCGAAGTACTATGGGGGGATGCTAGAACCAAGTTTTTGCACCCTTGAGATGGTTGTGATTTCAGTTTATTCCAACTATACCTGCCTTCACGTAGGTGTCTTCACGCTCTATTCCACCCCTTAGTACCTTCACTAAGTGTTATAATTGGCTTCCGTGTAGCCCTAAACAAGGGTTGAAGTCCTTTCGCACTGCTAAGGCAGTGAACTGCTATATCTCCTAAACTATGCTAAGTATCTTACTTATCTTACTAACATATCTTAGTTAGCATCACGTAAATAGATTTTCTTACTTGTGTTTACTTAATCAATACAATTATACACCTTCGCGCATCATATAAGCATTAGAAGTGAAATTCATACCTGATACAACAAGTGCATAAACAGGAAATAAATATGCAGAAATGATATAAACTTCTATTGAATAATACTTCCAGATGATTACTCACTCAAATCACCCTCGCACTCAGTTGCAGGGGTCCACGCACTCAGTTGTGGACTACTAGGCCTCTATGAACTCAACTGTAGAGCCTTTACCTACGCTATGACCCAAAACTTAGACTTACACTTCAGAACTATCTCATATACATCTTCATTATTCGATCCTAGATTAATTTTTTTAACTACTTAGAGCTTCTCTCTAATTATACAATTCCATCATTCGCAGACCATGGGTAGATCTTCTATAGCCGATATTACATTATCAAAATAAGGGCGGAAAACCATATGACTCTTTAACAAATACGCACTCCGTGCCCACAAAATGTGGAGACTTTATATTGGAATTACCAAGTTGGACCAAAATCTGGGCTCTAAGTCCCAAAACTTCTCTTGGGGAATCCTGCACCCAACAGAGAATATTCCAAACATCTTCACCAATGCACTACTTGGAAGAGAAGAGCTTGAAAGATTCATAATGATGCTTGGACTCACCAACATCCCTTCAGATTAAGGGGGGGAATGTTGACACCTAATCATTGGGATTGGGTGAACAATTATAAATAGTGTAAATAATAAATAATGGAACAGGAAGAGTCATCAGGAGATGAAACCCAATGTTCACTCCCTCATGTATATAGCTATAAGTAATCTAAATGAATAAACAAATTTCATTTGAGGAGTTACCTCCTGGTCTGACAATTTTGTTTTTAGTATTGGACATTTTTAAATATTGAAAAAATTGTATCAGAAGTTTTATCAGATATCAAGAGTTTTATCGGATATTGACACTGTTCAAATATCATATATTGAGACTTTTTATCGGTATTTTTTCAATATGAATTTTGTAAAGGAAGGGAGGAGGTGAGGTGAAATGGGGCCCACTTGAAGTGGGACTCCTCCATTATAAACTACAACCACTTTAGTAATTAAAATTCCTACAAAATGAACTACAACCACTTTGCAAACTTGACATTTCAAGTCTCATAATTTTTTCTATAATTGGCAACTGGAATAAATTACTGAGATCCTGAAAACACATAATTTTAATTGTTCTACAATTTGGCTGGGAAATTTTGTAGGACCATTAGTGAAAAATGAAAAAATAGTAAAACTTAACTAGGAATTAATATTTACATTTTGTACATCTTTTAACTTATGCTAAAAATTATTGAACCTCGGATAAGCACCATTTGCAAGTCGTGTAACCAAATGAGACGAAACAATTACCAATGGAAAGCTAGCAAAAAGGAAAACTCAATCAAGCAATCAAAATAGAAATTTGACGAAAAAAGAAAAATGGAAAAATTGTAGGAAACTTAACCAAAAGAAAATATAAAAAAGGTAATTTTGACAAAAAATTATGGAAAGGGTCCCCATTATTTGAAATAAAAAAGTAAAAAATGGGGGTGTTGAGTTTTCACTACAACACTGGTGACACATTGGCAATAACGAGTTATCTATGGTTAAAGATAATGAACTTTAATTTACCCAAACATGGTTAAAAATAATGGATTCTATTGAATCATCAAACAATAAAACATTTCCATAGGTCCAACATAAATAGATTAAACAATCTGAGTTTGAAAAGGTAAGTACTCAAAACAGAGTTGAGTAAAAATCATGAATCCAAATTTTGGGGAAAAAATATTTTAAAATTACCTTGTATGAGAAATAGTGTTGGGTTGTGTTAAATTATTTCCATGACTAGCCCATGTAGTTAACCGAGGGGTTAGAGGGGGGACAGAGTGCCCCCCCCCCCCTTCATTTCGCTGATTGTGTAGTGTAGGGGTTACAGGGGGTTTGAGGGGTGCAGGTATCCCCCCTCTATGGGGTATAGGGCAGCGCCCCGGAAAATTTTGTTTTTGGACCCTATATTAGGTTGGTCGAACCTACCTACGGTTTTGTGCATGATTTTAGGGCCATGGTTTTGGACGCAATGGTTTTCTTTCCA
>APFE030631000.1:6642-33600 GCA_000404065.3 Pinus taeda | reverse complement strand
TAAATACTATAAGTTAAAATACTATAAATTAATATAAAGTTTTATACTTAATTATGTACAAAGTTAAAGTTCATAAATAAACAGAAGCTTATATTAAAACAATATAAGAAATAGTCGGTTAACCCTTTCTGAAAAGATCTTTTCAACCCTTAACTGAAATCTCTGCACAGTCGACAGCAGCATCTGATCGATAAATATCTGAGGAAATGCATGTGGGAGGTGTCGAGTGTAGCTCCGACGGTGGGGGGAAGGCTGGGAGGCGGTCACCGAACCCCTGGGTATAAAACCACTGAGAGGGCCAAGGAGAAGAGGGCAGAAGAAAAATAACGGAGAGGACAGAGGGAGACCGAAACAGGAACGGAAACAACTGATATTGACCTGAGGTTCTGGGCACGGGGGCAGTGAGCGAAGCTTACTGAATTGGCTGGGAGGAATTGGTTTCCCAGTAATCGATTCAACTTCAGAGAACGAGAGCAGACAACAATTTACCAGTCAGCAGTTCAGGTAAGTCTTCGTTGTTTCAAGATTTTGCATTTTCAGTTTTCGAATCATGAAATTTCAGTTTACAGACATTACACGATTGCTCTGTCCTACATTCATACACCCAAGTGTGGGCTTCCCTTATTATAACTACCCTTGTACTGTGGCATGTGGCTTGGAGCTTTTCCCTTGTTGCCCCGCTTTGTTCCATCATTATATCACATGCCACCTGCCATTTGATGGATGCACAATGGACATGTCACTTCCCTTAAAGGTTGAAACCACCTAATAGGGTTCTTGGTTAATCTTCTTCTTGAACTTGGAGACACTTGTATGTTCTAAAGCCCATTATGGAAGGGCTTTCCACTATGAAGTGCCCACTTGGTTCCATGATTTGTAAGCTTATTTACTCGATTTCACTAATGATTTGTTGTATTGGAAAGTGAGGGGATGCATTAGATCTTATACATGATTGCAGGTGGGTCTTCATCGTGGGTGTGGTCTCCCTATATGGTAGTTTGCCACATCATGGGATCCCTCAATTCCACTCATTGCTTGCTTATGTTTCGATCATTTGACGATGATGATGCACTTGGACCACCTTTCTCAGCTGGATACTCTCTTGAACCACACACTCGACAGCTGATCCAAGGCCTAGATGAGGATGTGTCTCACCATGGGAGACAAAGGGAGGGCTTGCATCATTCTTCTAGCCCTTACAAAAGGGATACAAACATGTTCGATCCATTTGGAGACCCATGAGGATGTTTTGTGCCGTTCACAGTGGCTTGGGGACACCACAGGTCATTTACTTGGATATCAAGGGCCACCGCCTTTATCACTATGTTTGGAGCCCATCCATTCATTTTGGCACATATTGGACTCCACTAGGCCTCTTCAATGGCCCTTCGACCTATTGTATCTATGATTGTGCCCTCTTAAGAGGCTTGTTGTTGTATTATGGAGCTATCTTGGTGGGCTTGTCGCCAAGTAATGTTATTTTTGCACATTATTTTATTATTTGGGGTATCATTAGACCTAATTAGGAAAATCGAACCCTTAGAGGATCATATATATTGATGTAATGATCATTTCATTTGATTATCTCTTGGATTTGGATCTTTATCTCTTCTTGAGAATTTCACTATGGCTATTGGAGGATGAATTGGATATCTTTGATGCATTTTGATGTTTGGAAATCTTGTCTTGGTCTTGGAGCTTCGATTTTTGTCTCTTGATGATTGGATGATTTCGCTGTACTTGTAAGTGCCTTTTTAATGATCTATCTCTTTATTTATGTCACACATATAGTGTATGAAAATTTTCGCTCATGAAGCTAGAGTTGCTGCCCTAATGGAAATGCAAATTTGTTTGATCTGGACTTTGCGAGGGTTTTTCCTATGTTTCATGTTTGGTATAGTGAATAAATATCCTGGGGGTATGTGATCTTCATAATTGCCTTGATAAGTCATCAATTGCATCATCAGAGAAGTACACATTTTCCTAGTGATCTAATTGTTGCCATTAGGGCTATGCGAAGTTGCTGGGAAACTTCTTCATTGAGTAAAAGAAACTCCAAACATTGAAATCTCACTGACTCCATTCTCCCAATAGGCTAGGCACTGGTCTAGTCCTCAGTGGTCACCAAAACAAAAATCTTTTTCACCTCCCTACTCCTTTGTTAAGTCCTAACCCTAGTGTCTCCTAGGGCATCACACGAATTTGATTGTAGCCATCCAAAATTGATGAAATTTGGTCTAGAACTGCGTTGCTGTGTCCTTGAGAGGTCCTCTAATTTTGAAGGCATTCTGACAATTGAATCTCATGTTTTGTTAAGCCCTAGCTCGAAGATCATTCCTCCCTAGGTTTCCTTTCGTTAGTGGCTTCTTCAAGGATCATTGCATTGAAATTTTAAGTCATATTTTATCTCTTTCTCCCTCACTTGGTCAAGTCCTTGTTTTTGAAATTTCACCCCAAACCCTTGACCTCGTTTGGGTCCACTAGGGTTTATTTGTGGTCCCGCAACCTTATCAACCCAATTCCACAAGGATTGCTTACAAAACCCTCTTCTCCTAAGATTCTTGGGTCTAAGGCACTTTACATCAAAAAATATTCCTCAACCAAAGGTCTAGGTCTCCCTCTAGCCCTTCTTGGAGAGCCATTCACCTTGCTTCTTAATCAAGTAAACCCTATCACTAGAGTCTCTCCTTTGAATAGGCTATCGAAATCATTACCTCTACACCATTGATACATTATTCTTAGTAATTTCTCTAATCCCGGGGTTCCTCTCATCAGTGAAAGTTCATTAAGAGCAGAGAGCTTTAGCTAAGGTGACAGTGGGCTATTGCTCCATTTTTGCCACTTGACCTAGTAGTTGCTCTATAGGAATCCCTCCTAGGACCGATGCTAGATTGGGCGGTAACATCACCCAGAAGGCACAGTGGATTATGGACTAGATTATATCTAGGGGGATGGAGTCAGGTTGATAGGTTGTACAGACTCAAACTAGGTATGTAGTGCGAGTGACAAAAAGAGTACATTTGAATTTTGTTTCATGTTGGGTTCGATAGTGGCGTCGTGGTTCAGTAGAAACTGGAGATCAATGGCATTGAGTTCTGCGGAGGTTGAGTACATCACAACTATTCAGGCCAGTTGCGAGGCTATTTGGTTTCATAAGATGTTGTGTGGCTTATTTGGTTAGGGGTTGAAACCAACTACAATATACTGTGATAATCACAGTTGTATTAAACTAATGGAGAATCTAGTATTTCATGACAGGTCAAAGCATATTGAGATCAAGTACCTCTTCATCTGGGATTGTGTTCAAAGAGGGGCAGTGAAGCTAGAGTACATGCCCATTGATGAACAAGTTGCAGATATTCTCATCAAGTCCTTGCTAAGGGGAAAACACCTCTATTTTTGGGACAAGATGGGCGTGGTGAGAAATACCTTCCTTGGTAAGAGGGAGTGTTGAGAAAGGTCCCAAGGAGTTGTTTCCTAGTGTTTTTTGGCTAAGCTTAGGAACACAAAATGAGGCCACCTTTTTAGTGTGACTTTATGTGGTTATTAAAGTCATGCGACTTTTTAGTCCTTTATGAGGTATTAAAAGTACATTGTACTTTATTATATTAAAGTGACTTTATCTTTTTAAAGTGACTCTATGAGAAAAAAGGTACAAGGTACAAAAAGTAATTGAAGTGACTAGGGAGGCTCATTAATGAAGGGGGAGACATAAGAAGGGGTCAATGGGAGATTAGATCTCCACCCTTGATCAAGGAGAGCTGATATCTAATTTCAGCCCTTGATACTAGGGATATGGTTTCTCATCATTATGAGACTAAAAAGTGTTGGAAATGTAACTAGGTCTAGTCTTCATAATTGTCATTGTATTTGTATCAATATGCATTCATGTAGAAACAAAAGAAGAAAAAATATCATTATTATTATTATTATTTCATTTTTCTAGTCAAAGCATGTTCTTCATGCTTATAGGGTTATTTGAGTCAAAAGAAAAATTGTCATGAGTCAAAGAAATATTATTGAGTCAAAGTCCCATTTGGACTATTTGTAAGAAAAAGAAAAGTTATTTTATTTAAGTCAAAAAGTCAATTTTGTTATTCACAAGACCAAGTTGGCCCTCCTGGACAAGTCGGCTTAGAAAGGCAACTATTCGATCCCCTGGACTTGTATAAATAGAGAGCAATTCGACCTCATTCACTCACCAATTCATCTCATCGATTTCTATCCCAAGAAGAGAAGGAAAAATCAATGAAAGTCCAGGAAGATAGAGCATAAGTCAAAGGAGAGAGAGCGAAGGTCAAAAGAGAGGGAAAATCAAGATTTTTGATATTTCTGCTCACATGTGCGAAGATTATGGGGTTACTTTGCGAAGTTACAAGGCCAAAAATTGCAGATCTGAACTCCGAGATTTGAGTAGATTTTGAGAGTGTTGACCAACATTGACTTTGTTGACTTTGACCTAATTGAAGAAGGCTTGAAGGAGGGCTGACTTGGGGCTTTTTTGGTAGTCTTGGTCTTGGTTTTGGGTCTTGGATATCTCACTTTGATCTGATTCTATAAGAAGAGGATTTGTTGGGTTTTCCCCCTTGTGGGGTTTTGCCTTGGCTTGGATCCTACATCTTTGTGTTCTTTGTCTCTTATGATCTTCATGTTTTGTAATTTTTGGTAATTACTTGATGACGAGAAGATAATATAAGTGATAAAAGGCCAAGAATATTCAGAAGTAATTATGAAGTAAAAAAAAATATACCCTAATCCACTAGCATATTGATTTCTCAACATGGTATCAAAGTTAAGGTGAAGAAAGGGCAGCTTGAAGATCACTCTTGTTGGCACATTTGAAGACACTTCTACAACAATCATGAACTACAACATTGGTGGACATCATTCACAATAGTTACACTTGAAGATATTCCTTCATTAAGGGCAAAAGGAAGAAAATCCAAAGACCATCATCTTTGTAGCAAAAGGAGCAACGATCTCTCTCTTAAATATCATTGAAGGCTTTGAAAACATTGTCGAGTTCTTGTTAATCCATCATCATAGCAGCTTGAAGACATTATTATAGTAGTAATCCTTGAAAACATCACTACAAGTCAACACTTAAGAACATCTTTGAAGACTCTTGGAAGCATCATCAACATTCTTGAAGCACTCTTACATCAACCCACTCTTCTTTGACAAGTACGTACTTTACTATATTCTGTGTCCCAAACTTCTAGTCTAGTGTGATCTATCTGTAAGGAGGGAAGCAAGCTCGATGGAGCCTCTAGTTTCATGGCTTGCAAGAAAATAATTGATTTGGTTCTCATAGAAAATGAAGTTATGGATGTCATTTTGGGTAATGTTCTAGCTCCAAACCAAAGTAAGGCTCAAGCAATGGCCAAATACAATAAGGGAGAGATTAGGGCTCAAGGGATCCTGTTTGAGTCTATCAAGGATCACCTCGTCCCCTTTGTTTAGATTTGACCACATCCAAAGGATTCTATGACAAATTGGTGAAATTATATTTAGTCAATACTACAGGTCAGAAAACCTCTATAAAGAATCAACTTTATAGAACAAGGTTACCGAAAGATGAAGATGTGGCTTCATATCTTAAGAAAATTTCAAAGTTGAAGGATCAACTTCAAGGGCTTGGAGAGGTCATATCAGATTCATAATTAATTACTTCCGTACTCAATGCTCAAGATTGGAGTGGTTTTGTAAGTAGCATCTATGCAAGAAAAGAAACTCCAACATTTGAAGAACTTTGGGCACAATGTGTTCTGGAAGAAGCAAGGTTAAAAGCAAAGGATGACACAAAACCCAATATTGAAAAGACTCAAGCATTTGCTGCCAGATCAAGGAAGAAGTTTGGAAGATTTGGAAGATTTGAGCCTCGTAAAAAATACAACAACAATAATCAACCACGTGGAAGTCTAGACATGTCTAAAGTGCAATGCTTTAGTCGCAATGAATATGGACATCACAAAAGAGATTGCCCCAAAGATCCTAAGAACAAGAAGAACAACAAAAGGAAAGAGAGAAGTGAAGCTCACATTGTAGAAGTTGAGAAGAAACCAAAGATTGAAGACCATAAGGACCTATATTATTGAAGGATTTGGCTATTACTAGGTTTGCAAGTGGTTTGTTTTCATTTTTATTAGAAGATGGCAGTGAGAGTAGCAGCTACAATTCATTTGTAGAAGAGTCTTGGGATTTGGAAATTATGGTATCATGGAAAGAAGCATAAAACATTGGAAGAAATGTAGTCTATATAGGCAGTTGGAACCAATGATCTTATCATCTAGCAAGCAAGAATAGAAGAATTTGGGCCATCAAGCATCTTACAATTACTATAGCAATTACAATTTTATCATGAAGATTTAGAAGTAGTCGCATAGCAAGCAAAACTACAAGATTCTCAATAGAAGCAGAGCTATCGTTAAATCAAGGTCATTATGCAGCAACATAGAAGTTTCAAAGTTTAGCACTTGAATGAAAGAATTAAAAGTATGTAGCAGAAGTTCCATTCTACTAGAAGAACATGGAAG
The DNA here is from genome assembly GCA_000404065.3 of Pinus taeda. Classification (NCBI taxonomy): domain Eukaryota; kingdom Viridiplantae; phylum Streptophyta; class Pinopsida; order Pinales; family Pinaceae; genus Pinus; species Pinus taeda. The sequence goes on along the minus strand of APFE030631000.1, from coordinate 27,064 downwards.
CAACATTGACGCTGTCTAGAAGTATGAAAGTAATCTAGAAGCAACATGGAAGAAGGAACCTCATCATTCATGGACATCATCCTCAAAGAAGGTCAAAGTAGCAGTTCGTTCATAAAGAAGTCAATTGAACGACAACATAAAAAGAAGAAGTATGCCTATCTTAGAAAAGGTTCTACATTAGACATCTAGAAAAAGGAATCATATCTTTAGAGAGAGTTGAAGGAAAAATATGATGCATGAAACATAGATGGGCGGAAAGTCAATGGCATAACATAATTCTCTCATAGAAAGTTAGAAGGAAATCCAAGACTCTCCTTGATGGTTGATTGAAAATTCTATGACAACATCACTAGCCTTGGTTTAGTAGCTGAAAACATCATTGGCAGAACTTGTATACGAAGGAAGTATTATTGACCTCAGAGGAAGCTAGTGACAAAATTTGACAAGAGAGATTCTACATCTTGACTAGAGGTCACTCTGATTGATTTGGCAACTATGATAATGATATTCATAATGTTTGGGATATGGCATGACTTCCATGAATAATATACAAAAGTGTGTACTCTATAGAAGCAGGAAAGGCAATGAATTGATACAAGAAGTCATGAGACGATTTGTTGATCACTTGATGATATGATGGATTCAATATTGATTCAGAAGAAGTTCACCCATCTCAGTTGGAAAGAGGGAGCTATGATTGGCTCTACATTGATTGGTTTGACAAGTATTATTGCTAATAAAAGATATCACTGGTGATTATCGGAAGTTGATATATTTCCTTGAAAAAGCATGAAAGCAGAACCTGATCATGAAGAAAGAATATGTGAAGGCTTGTGTGATCAACGATGAAGAAATTTTACTCCATAAAGCATGTTTGATGAACTACTTGTTGACATGTTGAATTCAAAGCTAAATGAAGATTGTTAGAGAACCGGGAAGGTCGAGGTATCTTATGATTCAAAGGTGTCATGCAGTTAGGAGCTAAAGAAGCTACAATAGATGTCCACGAAAGAACATGTAGCCAATGTATTAATGAGTATTTTATGAGACAAGCTTGGGCTTGTGGTTGTTCCTCCCTGGTTGAGAGGGAGTGAGAGTGGACATTTTATTCTCCATGTGTCATGCACTATGGCCAGGGCTAACAAATGTAAGCCTAGTGAAGGAATTGATAGGGAGAATGGAGGATTGGATAAGCATCTGAGACTGATACTTCTTGAGGAAATGTATCCAAGATTGGAGTAGTGTCGTGGACCAATAGTCCTCGAGGATAAGGTATCCAAGATAAGAGTAGTCCCGAGGATTGATATTCTTTGAGGATGGGTGATATCCAAGATAAGAATAGTCTTGTAAGGGCATACTTGGTGAACATCTGGATCGGGTATGTGCCTTGAGAGGCGGTGGTGGTGTCCAAATGTATGCCTCCCAACATTGTGTTTTGAGATATAGCTTATTAGTCAAGCCCTTGCTACGGTTGACAACGCTGGTTATGATGATGATGACGCTTATCAATTTGAATCCCTTCTTATGAGAATATTTCAATCTGAGAGTATCTCGTTGTGTCATTATGAATACCTCCCTAGTTAAGAGGGAGTGTTGGAAATGTAACTAGGTTCGGTCTTCAGAATTGTCATTGTACTTGTATCAATATGTATTTCATGTAAAAACAAAAGAAGAAAAAAAATTCATTATTATTATTATTATTATTTTTCTATTCAAAGCATGTTCTTCATGCTTGTAGGGTTATTTGAGTCAAAAGAAAATTTGTCATGAGCTAAAGAAATGTTATTGAGTCAAAGTCCCATTTGGAGTCTGGACTATTTGTAAGAAAAAGAAATGTCATTTTATTTGAGTCAAAAAGTCAATTTTGTTATCACAAGACCAAGTGGGTCCTCCTAGACAAGTCGACCTAGAAAGATAGCTATTCGACCTCTTGGACTTGTATAAATATAGAGCAATTCGACCTCATTCACTCACCAATTCATCTCATCGATTTCTGTGCCAATAAGAGAAGGAAAAACCAGTGAAAGTCAAGGAAGAAAGAGTGAAAGTCAAAGGAGAGAGAGCGAAGGTCAAAAGAGAGAGAAAATTGAGATTTTTGCCTCCTTCTGCTCACATGTGCGAAGGTTCTGGGGTTACTCTGTGAAATTAGAGGTTCGAAAATTGCAGATCCAAATTCCAGGTCCAAACTCTAAGATTTGACCAGATTTTGAGAGCGTTGACCATCGTTAACTTTGTTGACTTTGACTTGATTGAAGAAGGCTTGAAGGAGGGCTGACTTGGGGCTTTTGTGGTAGTCTTGGCCTTGGTTTTTGGGTCTTGGATATCTCACATTGATATGATTCTATAAGAAGAGGATTTGTTGGGTTCTCTCCCTTGTGGGGGTTTGTTCTGACTTAGAGCCTACATCTTTGTGTTCTTTGTCTCTTGTGATCTTCATGTTTTGTAATTTTTGGTAATTGCTTGATGAAGAGAAGAAAATACAAGTAATAAAAGGTCAACAATATTCACAAATAATTATCAAGTAAAGAGAAATCTACCCTAATCTACTAGCATATTGATTTCTCAAGAAAAAGGAGGAAAAAGGCAAAGTGAGAGCTCATTCTTCATGTGGAAGTGTTGGAGAAGAGGAGAAGAGGAGGAAGGCTGAGAGAGCCATTTTTGCTAAAGGAGAGACCTATCTACAAGGAGAACACACACACAGAGCTCTAATTCCTAGGTTGGAAAGGACAACACGCAAATCGAGGAAGGGTAGAAGTATAGCAGAGTTTTCTAGCACAAATTTCGAGGCATTTACAGAGCATTTATGGCAGGCAAGTTCAGATCTGAGTTTCTAGGAGATTCAGTGTGAATTTCTAGGAGACTCGTTTTTCTCAAGCACATATTTCGAGCACAAGTGTAGGTATGTTGGCATGAAATTCCAAGCAGAAATTTAGGGTCTGCAAGCACGAATTTTGAGGCAGAAATTCAGAGACAGTGGCCTGAATGTCAAGGGGGGAATTTGCTAAACAATGGCTCGAGTTTTGAGGGCAGCAATTGTTGATTGTGGCACACAAATCGAGGCAATCAAAGGCTGGACAGTGCCACGATTTTCAAGGGAGAGAAATACCCTTGATGTGTATTTAATGCTGTAATAATTTTTTTGAGAAGAGCAAAATAAAATTCTCTTCCAACTGTTTTTTCCTTCGATGTTTTTCCAGAGTTTGTGATTGACCGAAAATATCAGTGTCCAAAAATTGTGTGCATGCTTGTGAATTTTTTTTATCAATTGAAAGTGAAAGTGAAAGAGTAGCGGTAGCCTTTTAGTGTTTCTCTTGAAATTTTATATCCATGTTTAAATCAATAATTGACCATGGGATGTGGGCATTAAACTTGATGAGAAAAACAAATTGAAACCAGGGTGGGCTACAAGACACAAATTTTCTACACCCCCAAATTTTAGGAAAATTCAGGGGGTATGTAGGGACATTTGGGTCCCTAGCATAGTGGTCTCCATCTTTAAGATTATAAAGTATAAAAATGATAATGATAAAATTCGAATAATAACAATTCATCTGATGCAAATTGATTATGTGCATTCCTTTTCTATCCCTTTACATTAAAATTTTAATATTACCATTAATTACCAAGTTCCTAGACTCGTCAAAGCTCTAACCGTTTTTTCTATCTTCATGGGTTGGTAGACAAAATATTTGGGGGTAGCTTTCAGGCATCCACCTTTTGGGGGAGTGGGGTTGCTCAAATGCTCCCCTTTTGAGGAAACATGTTCCGCACACAAGGGAAACATTTCCCCATGCATTTCCCTAAGTTTCCCTTAAAGGGGGCATGGGGAAACATTTCCCTAGGCATCCCCCAGTTCCCGGAGCATGGGCAATGTGGGAAGCGCTCCCCAACCTAGGGGACACATCCACATGGAACACTAGGAAGATATAATTTTTGAACATTTGCTATTTGTTGTTGATTTGTAGTTGCTTATCTGTTCAGGTGTTTTAGCTGTTATAAGTATCATGATACACATGCATGTTTGGAGTCCAAATTTATTCTTAGAAGATTCTGTGAACACCCATTTATAGTAGGAATACATCGGAGTATTTAGTTAATAATTCTATATGTACCTACAACATTTACAGATGTTTTCTTGTAATCAAGAATATTTATATGTATTGCCCCTCTGTGCATTAAAGTGTGTGTGTGTTTTTTTTTCATTTTTCAGCTCAATTTATAGTAGGAATACATGGGGATTACTTAGTTTATAATTCTGTATGTACACATGGCATCTACAGACGTGTCTATCTAATCAGCGATATTTGTAGATATTGCTTCTTTCTACATTAAAGTGTTTTCCTCATTTTTTAGCCACTTGTTAGATTTTGTTATTACTTCTATACTATAGTAGGAATACATGAGGAGTACGTAGTTTATAATTCTATATGTACATATGGCATCTACAGACGTGTCCATCTAATTGACAATATTTGTAGATATTGCCCCTTTCTACATTAAAGTGTGTTCTTGATTTTTTAGCTACTCTTTAGAGTTTGTTGTGTTCTTCCTTAACAACCAACTTCATCCCTAACAAAACTTGAGATCCTTTCCTCTGTTTAGCATTGAGGCTTTATTGGACTTGCAATTTCTTTTATATCTTTATTTGGCTACATATTTATTTCTAGCCTTCATTTAGCTTTTATCTAAACATTTAGTTCTTTATCCATCTGCTGCATTGATCTAGGAGTTACTTTTACATTCTCACATTCTATTTACACTGGACGTATCTTTTAAGTCCCATTGACCTACTTTTGTAGTCATTTGTTGGACATTAATAAAATCATCTAATTGTTACAATATTCATTTTCATTTTTAGAAGCTTTTCAACTTGTCTTATTTCATCTTTTATCACAGTTCTTCCTTTCTATTCTCCTTTCCTCTCTTTGATTATTTTGGTCTATTATGCTTCTCTCCTGCAATGAATAAATAATTCATAATGTAATAATGTAATAATAATTAATTAATTGATTAGTAATTAACATTAATAAAATTAATTATGTAAGTGAAAGGTCAAAAGGCATGACCAATCAACCCTCATGACCAGTGAATGCCTATTTAGGCACACCGTTTGAGGGATGTAACTCACCATCTAGTTTTTAATAAAAAATACAATTACTTATTACACTTACACTCAGATTCTACGCATAATTACTTCCAGATTGACGTTTCTGTCTTTAACAGTGGTATTAGAGCCATATCGATCTCTGAACATTAAGAGCTGCATAGTCCGTACCATTCTCTATTTGTTGCCTTACCATTCCTGTCCTGCTATGTTCCATGCCATCCTACTGTGACTACACCCTATTTCCATGGGTATTCTTGACCACCGTGCCACGTCTGACCTGCATGCCGTGTTCTATTACTGTCGTGTTTCCCTGCCATGTCGTGTGAGCTTGTTCTTGCCGCGAGATAATTTCTTCCATTGGACTGTGGCCGACACACCCGCATAGGTACTGTGCCTGTCCCCTGTTGTTTTCTAGTGCCTCAATCGACACAGCTATTGTCTGGTTCCTCTAATCAACATGCTCACCTCCCTTTGAGAGATATTTAAACCCATCGTACATTATCAAACCTTGTATCTGACTATCGTGATCCCTCACTATCGTGCCAACTGAACCATGATGATTGCTGGCCAAATTTCCTCATCGCTTTGTTTGTTGTCGACAATTAGATTTCCATTGCCTCGCGTTCTTCTATTCTTGCCGCCAGATAGTTTGCTACCTGTGCTTTCTGTTCCCTCTCCCTACTGCACCTTCCATTCACTTCGATCACCATTGGTTTTGTTGTCTATCGCCTGTGCCAACCACGTCCATGCGCTGCACCCTTCCAACCAGTTGCCAATCCCGACCAAACTATATTGTTGTGTGTCGATCAAGCATACCATTCGTCGAACATCTGATTGGTCAACCCATGGTCAACCTCTAGAGTTATATAACAGGGTGATATATATAATATTCATATATATATATATATATTATTAAAAAAAAATTGCTTCCACCAAGAAAACAAGGAACAAAATGGGAAGTAATAATGATGATAGCAATTCCAAGAAATTCCAAGAGGAACTTGACAAGATGTGTCAACGTCTCGATAATGTCGAAAAGAAGCAATAAGAATTCGGAAAAGGCCAAGATAGGATAATTACTCGAGACAAAATGGTAAACAATATCAAAAAAATAGAGAACGTTGAGAAAATGCTGAGCCAACTAATGGGAGTCAATCCATCTTTTAATCCCTTAATCACACAAAAATCATCAAAAAGTCCCAAGACTCCAGAAGGTGAAGTTTTTCCAAGTCATGAATTTCCATCGATGCACAAAGTCCCACAAATATCGCATATACAGTTCCTAAGTACAATGGTAAGGACTTGTACAATGGGAATTACCTAAGTACAATGGTAAGGACAATAGGGGCGCCATTGTGTTGGTAAATAAAATGGAGGCCATTTTCTGAGCAAACGCGCCAATAGGTGAGCAAGCGAAGATTATGATTGCATCCAACAACTTGGACACTGAAGCATACGATTGGTTTGTATGGTGGTCCAACAGATGTGAGGCTCGTTCGTTCATTTCGAAATTTTTTGTGGATGCCTTGCTGAAAAGGTTCCATGACGAAGAAGAAGACGACATTTATGAAAAATTCGTTCACCTTAAACAAAAAGGGTTTGTAAGTGATTACACCCACGAGTGGAAGTATTAGCTGTAAGACAAAGGGGGTTATCCAACGAAGAATTACTAAAAATGTATAAGTGTGGACTTAAGGAGCATGTCCGAGTAGAATTAAAGTTATACAAGCCCAAAACTATTGAAGAAGGCAGACATGCAACAATAATTATTGAGAGAAAACATAAGTTCAGATTGTCATCATTCAAGGAAGATGAGGGCCAACAACAACACTTGGAAAAAAATGAAACAAACAGATGTAGGTATTGTGGAGACAAATGGACTTTAGGACACCGATGTGTTAACAAGAAGCTATATACTTATGAAATCAAGAAGGAATCAGACACTTAAAGTAATGAGTAAAAAAAAGATAAAAAAGAATAATAATGGTAACAAATGTGGAGAAAACCGGACGCTAGGACATAAATGTGAAGATGCATCGGTGCGCTACTATAAAATAGTAGATGGGAAGCAAGTTGAAGTACAGGAACATGAGGAAGAAATTGTTGTCACACATAGTGAAGATTCAGATTCTGAGGAACAGTGATTATCTGCAATTTCATGTGATTGGAAAAACCATGATGAAAATAGCAACTCTCCCAAAGATCAAGAATAACACACAATTGCAAAATACGTTCCACCACATCTTTGAAGGAAGAGAAACCAATCTACAAGAAGCAACGTTAAGCTTACTACACCACCAACAAACATGAGGAGGAGATTATGCCCTAAAACCCTACAACTCAAAGGACCCATGAGAGGAAGAAATGTCAATATACTTGTAGATTCTGATAGTACTCGTAATTGTATAAACATTGATCTCGCTAAACAGCTTGATCTTTGTATATGCCCAATCAAGGACCTGACCATCTCTGTCGCTACTGGGCAAAAGTTTAAGAAAATAGGAGAATGTCATAATGCTTCAATCCAAATACAAGAACTAGAGCTACAAACAGATCTATTTGCTCTACTACTCAAAGAAATAGATCTAGTTCTAGGTGCAGAATGGTTAATACAACTAGGAAGCTATACTACAAAACTTGAAGAACAATTCATGGAGTTTAACTAGCGAGGACGACATTATAAATTATATGGTGTTAACTCTACCAGCTTCAAGGAGGGTACAAATACTCATGAAGATTTCACCAATCAATGCAATGATGCCACTCCATAGCAACATGTTCAATTAGAGGAACCCCTTCTGGTTATGCTTTGAGGACAAAACATCTCTAAAGGGGGTGGCAATGTTATGCATAAATAATTCATAATATAATAATTAATTAATTGACTAGTAATTAACATTAATAAAATTAATTATGTAAGTGAAAGGTCAAAAGGCATGACCAATCAACCCTTGTGACCAATCAATGCCTATTTAGGCACACCGTCCGAGGGGATGTAACTCCATTCAGTTTTTAATAAAAAATACAATTACTTATTACACCTACACTCAAAATCTACACATAATTACTTGCAGATTGATGTTTCTGTTGTTAACATCTCCCTTCAACTTTCAACTCTTCCTTGTTGTCAACTTCCTTTGCCATAAACACATTTTTTCTATCCTCCTCGACTTCGCAAATTTTCTGTTTTGCAATTCTAATAATGAATGATCTTTTTCTCTCTCCATGGAACAAATAATCTTTATCCAGTATGTTAGGGAATATTATGGTCATAGATGACAAACAATATTCATGATGTTTTACTAGTTCTATGCATGATAAAGTGAAGGTAGCTGGTTTCATATTGGCTAGTCTTTTCTAATACAACCTCTTCTTTTTCAAGGTTTCAAGGCAGCAAAACATATGGTATTTGCCGGAGTTTACCCAGCTGATGGATCAGATTTCGATGATCTGAACAATGCGATTGAAAAACTGACTTGCAACGATGCTAGTGTTTTAGTTGCAAGGGAGAGCAGTGGAGCACTTGGCTTGGGGTTCAGGTATATTATCCTCCATAGATTTTTGTTTTGGTTTGTATTTTTTTTTGTCCTAGTTTTCTGTAATATATCACTTCTTGTTAATGGTCATCAATGGTCTCAACTCTCTATAGTTTATCTTCTCACTGTTGATATCTTTCGTACAAAGAGGATGATAAGTAGACAAAGTTATAAGATCAGTATTCTATATAATATTATAAATTATGGGGAAAGTGAAGGAGTCAATTTTAATAGGTGTTTTATACAGATGCGGTTTCTTAGGACTGCTTCACATGGATGTATTTCTTCAGCGTCTTGAACAAGTAGGGTTCTTAAATCCCTTTGCTGTTTCTTTTTTCTAGTGTTTTGCTGCAAAGGAATTCATAACCAGATGTGATAGTTCATCTAATTAGGTTCACTCTATTCTAGGTATTCCAATTTTCATTGGTAACTCTTAGGCAACATAATTCCTTGTCATCATTTAAGCATTTGAATACGATTACAAATATTTATTATGAGCTGATCTGATGAATTTGAATATGTAACAGAGAAGCATTCAAATTTGATGCATCTGGATGTACATTGTTAAATTTCAAATATGAGTCAATGAATTCTTACAAATTGACTTATTGTTTTGAAGCTGTGATTGAATTGTTGGTTTGGCATTGGGCATAATTGCTCTTCTAACAGAGGGCATAGCTTCAGCTATTGTTATACAACTTCTGCATGGATTTTGTTTTTCTTCCAAGGGGAAAAAGGCCGTAATTTTATTCAACTTTTTAAGAAAAGCAATAAAATTACATTTTGTAGATGCTAACCACATTCAGTAACAGCAGCCTCTTGGCTTGTGTGCATAGGAAAAAAATTAAAGAACTGAAAAAAGTAACAGAAACCTGTGATTGTTTTCGTTTTTTGTTCTATGTTGTTCATGGACCCTAGAGATTGGAGATCATTAACCACTACGTCCACAAAATATTTGTACTAGGCAGATCCACCCGAAGATATCACTTCTTGCTGGCTCAACCACAGAGCCTAACCCCGAGAGTGTCGAGAAAATTGAACCCGTGACCTCTTAATAGAAAAGATGCTTTAACAACATGGACTCGACCAATTGAGCTAACCCTTGGGGCTAGAAACCTGTGGAGTTAAGTGTGATAGTAATCACTTAACTTATTCTTTTGCTTTTCTCTTTTTGGACCTTCAACTATCTCCCTTAGTTGGGGTCAACTGGAATCATTGCTAAATTGCTTCCGGTTATCTTCGGTGGGAGTTCTTTGTCCAAATCTGAACTTTCTGAAACATGAACTCTTTTTACGCCCATCATCCCATCCTCTTTGTGTGCCACTTTTTTCTGTTGTTTGGTTCATTAATAGCTTCTGATTCTATACCATTTTGCTTATGGGTTGTGTTGTCGCCTAAAGTGTACGCCTGAGGCGCAATGCTCAGAACATGGGTTGTTGCTGTAATCCCTATTCACTCTGTTTAGACTTTTTGCTAGCTAAGTCAAGCGGGGGTAGTTCCTAAGGGTAGATGAAAGGGGAAAACTTGTTGGAACAAGAAGTTCTAGGAGACTTTAAGGGCAAGGCAAATTATTATTAGAGTAACTTGGTTGTTAATTAGAGCAAACATGAGAAATTATGAGCAATGCTTGTTAAGATAAGTGCAATTATGTAATGTTCCTAACTAGGAAATTCAGTGATAAACAAAGCAAACAGACAAACCAACATCCACAAATGAGATTAATCACTAAACACCCATGAAAACACTAGAAATAAAGAACTTCTGAGCCATTTTATTAAATCATCATGGGGGAAATACAATAGTGAATGGAATGGTGCACCTGGGCTTGTGTACAAGGACAAGCGTGACAAAACCCAGGTGAGAAAATGATGATATGAGGGCTGCCCAATTACTGCTCTAGAAGTGATCGACGCTGCCCAGAAACTGCACTGTTTGCTGGAAAGGATGTGCTGAAACCCCTGCTTCCCTTGCTCAGAAAATTATGAAACTTCAGCTTCTAGATCCTTAAGTAAAGCCCACCAAAACCCAGGAAGGGTTTGGCCTAGTTCAGATCAGTGTGGAAAAAGTCTGCAAAAAATCCCGATTTAATCCTAAAAACGCGATTTTTTGAACTAAACGATTTAATCCCCCGACTTTTTGGTGATTTTTTCACAAAGGAAAAAATCGCGACTTTTTCCTTATATTCTCGATTTAATCGGGAGTCGACCCAAAAAGTCTGCCTCCCTTCCCAGGCTGCAGATAAAGAGGCCGCAAAGGTGAGAAAATTGTAAATTGAAGCTTCTATCCGTGCATTTTCAAGTTATTGCATTGTATTGTTTGGCATACTTCTTGCGAGCATAGTAGTCTCATTTGTAATTTGTTAGTTTTGAGGTTAAGATATGTTTTTGTTTTCCAAAAAAAAAACAAATCTTTATACTTCATATTTCTAGTTAGAAAGCAAAGTATACATTGGCTAAGCCTCCAGGCTTTCAGTTATCCAAACTATAACAACCACTACCCCTTCAAAAGATTACAAAAGTACCAAAAGGACAGGCATACAACAGTCTTCCGTAGAAAGAACCCCATTCCATCAAAAACATTGTTACAGTTGTTGAATGCTTCCAGAAGAAACAACAAAGAGGAGGTCATGAAGATCAAATAACAACAACCTGTCCAAAAAAAACAAAACCAGTGCCTCAAAAAAGAACCCATTTTTCAGACAGGAACAAAGTACTTGTGAAATCTTGTGACAACAAAGATCCTTCTTGCAATGAGAGCACATTTTGAAAGGGAATCTTCTTTAGTGGTGAGCTCCTTGTAAATGTGGGGAAAGGTTATGTATCAAAGGCGGATTTTACCTCCAAGAGTTTTTGAATAATAGATGCCAAGGCTAGGTTAGTAATCTAACATCTACTGTTTTCTCAGAAAATAAGCAGCTTGGAGTCACCAAGCGTTAATTTTCACATCTACTGTGATACTCATTGTTAATTTTCATTGGACCTACCACCTGACACCTTATTACCCAAGCATATTACAATCCACTGAATAAATGCATGACTTATTTCTTAATACAATTAGGAAACAAAAATTAAAAGGGGAAGAGGATCTCAGTGACTGATTACTTGATGACTTTCAGATGACTCATGATATACATTTATTATATTTTTTGTTGATATTTTGACTCTTGAGAGTTGAGACTCAAATAGGACTCAAAATTCAGGAGTTGATTCACTATTTTGATATGTGATGTAGCACTAGACTTCATATACATATTATATATTAGCTTACTTTACATGTTTATGTGGAAATGCATTTATTTGATGTTGTGGATACTCTAGATGTTAAAAAAAATTTAAAAAATGAATAATTTTGTGTTTTTTTAATTTTGCTGACTTTTTACCGACCTTTTCAAAAAACTCCCGACCTTGACGAGTTTTTCAACTTTTGGACCCTTGCCGAATTAATCCCGACTTTGACTTTTTCCACATTGGTTCAGATCCCTGAAAATCGACCCCCAAGGAGCACATCCTCCTCAAGCTGGCAAACTCGTCCTGTCTGAAATGTGCTGGGAAGACTCTCCAAATCTGCCCCAAATCACTGAAATGCTATCCCTTATGAATTTCCACCTTTCTCCAATTTGGTCTTAGCGTTGTAGCTCTCTCCCTCAATACCCACGTGAGCCAAGTTTGGCCCTCTGCGCAGTCCTCCAAGGCCAACTTTCGAACTGCTCAAATGCAACACCCACTTGCTCCAAAACTCCTCCCAAAAGTTGGTCTCCTGATGTACTCCAACTCTCCAAGTTTCTCCGGCAAGTGCTGCCCGGATGAACCCTTATCACAATTGTGTGTTCCCCTCTCCGCGTAGCCTAGAAATATGCTCTGCTGGTTTGTGGGTTGAGTGTAATGGCCACAATTCTTCCTCGGTTCTCCTCAAGGTAATTTGAAAATGCCTTCCTAGGGTGGCACTCATAGTCCCCTGAAGGTAAGGTTGAATCTCCCTCTTGAGAGACTCGTGGCTAAATAGCCAGTTGACTCAACTAAGCAGCTCGAGCAAACATACAAGTGAGTTCGATGTGCAAGTATGAATAAATGCTCAATTGAGGAGCTCTTCCTCCTTATAACTTTGTGGGCCTCCTTTTCTCCCATGTCGGCCCCTCCACAAGTCATATGATTTCCCCTCCAAGGTAATTCGAATTGCCCAAGTGCCCAATGCGTTTTCCCACGTGGGTGGCCCCCACCTTCCTCTAACAATTTAATCCAACCTTCATTTCTCTTAAATCCCTAAGTCAAAATTGCTTGGCTTCTTTACTTATCAAAATTTTATACAAAAATTGTGGAGAGATCAAAACCTGTTACAAATCCATTTGGGAAGGGACATGACAAATTAAGATCAATCAGGCATATACAATATACAAGTTTGATGAACCAGTGCCTTAATCAATGCTCAAATGTAAAATAAAAGTACTTGCAAATAAATAGGTACTCAAGTTACAATGACAACAATGCTGCAAGAAGTGTAAGAAATGACACAATATCAAATAAAAAAAATAACTTGCATAACATAAATAACTTGTACTTTCAAGAAAATGCTCAAGATAAAAATGACAATGTAAATAGACAATGAGCAATATAATCAAAGATGGGTATAGTACTATAGGTCAATGACACAATATAACAAGGAAGATATAATGCCCACAATGATAGTTATGCCAGAAGAGATGAAATGTTAGAAAGATGGAATGCAAAACTAAACTAAGTGGAATGCAAGATCTTGGTTACTTTTAGTTAAATGCCTAATCTAGATGAATCCTTCTTCTCAATTGTCTTGAAGTTAGTCACAAACACAAGTTGTAGAGAGAAGGTCTGGGGAAGAAAGCTAGGGCTTTATTAATGATACCTCTCCTTGGTTCTAACTACCCAAGAGCCTCCGGCGCTATAGGGACTGTGGCCCCGATGACTGCAAGGTCACCTGTGTTAATCGTGAATGAGGGTTTCACTTCTCAAATTAGATGAAGAAAGTGGCCCTAAGAATTTCTATACAACCAAGCTTATGCTTGGAGGTTAATTTTAAGGATGCACAACTAGATCTAAAATGCAAGATGCAATGCTTCAACTGTAACAATGTTCCAACAAAGAAATGCTAATCCACAAGATATTAATGATCACTTAGAACAATGTTTAGCTTGTACAGTGATCAATGGAACAATGATAACTCAATGAGGCAATTAAAGATGCAATTAGATTTAGAGTAATGTCTCAAATGCCTTAGATTAATAGTGTTCTTCAAGATTTTCTTTACTTATTAGACAGTTGAACAAGTAGAGAAATATCGAGGAACTTACAATTATTAGATGGCAAATGAGATTGCTAACAATGATTTTGAGAGATTACATAAAAATCTTTAAATGTAAATGAAGCAAGACAATAAGTATCTCAGTGCACCTAACCAAGTAAAGTAGATATGCAAGTTAAGGGATGTGATTAGAAGAATTAGATTTTAGGAGGCAATGCAATGGAGTTAGAATGCAAATGCAAAAGAGTAAGTTAGTAAGCAAAAGTGAGTTAGTATGTTAGTAGATTCTCCCTTTTAAATAAGGAGAAAAGGATACCTTGGAATGAAATTCCAAGCTCCCCTAGAAAATATTTTTTATTAATGAAATCACAATGGGGAAGCCCCTCTAGACAAATGAGAAAGACTCTTCTCCAAGGAGCTTCGTAGTAAGAGATAATAGCCTTTCAAAACAAAAAGGTCTTCTTAGGAAACAAAAGGATCCACTTGAGGTGGTTCAGAGAAGTTTCAAAGATTAGACTTCCAATGTTCTCTGTCTCCCAACAAGTGATAGCGAGATGGTGGTAGTGAGAACATTGTTGAAATTTCTAAGTATTATCTGTTAGAAATTTTATTTGTATTCTTTGGTTTATTTCGCCTGCTTCTTTAATTACTAACAAGTTATTTAACCATATAAACTCTGAAATAAACACAATACAGTCTCAACCCTCTACAGATCAACAACTGAAAGGAATAGACAAACACATAAGGGACACCGTTATTTTTGGACAATCGTCCCCGAAAAACCCAACTTGGGAAAATCGGTGCAGTAGTTCTGAGGGTTTTATTATTAAGCAACTTTTCTTGAGTACACTGGGTGCCAAACTGGCTCATCCGACAGAGATAAATAATCTGGCAGTAATACCTCTCTTCGGAAGCAGATATTTTGAAAGTATGCCCCAGGAAACCCTCTCCAGCACAATCTGAAGCACTGCGTCAACCCTCCTAGCCTCTGCGTCAACCTTCTGAGGCTCTGCACAGCCTCTTTGGCCCTCTGCGTCACTTTTGTAGCCTTTGCGTGGATGAGGCAAGCCCTTTTGGCCTTTGTGCAGTCATTGCTGGCCTTTGTGTGGCTCCATATGGCTCTGTGTTTGCCTCTCTGCCTCTGCGCTGGTCTTCCGGCACTATCTCTAC
Source organism: Pinus taeda (assembly GCA_000404065.3). Lineage (NCBI taxonomy): Eukaryota > Viridiplantae > Streptophyta > Pinopsida > Pinales > Pinaceae > Pinus > Pinus taeda. Next base: position 11,980 of record APFE030631000.1, on the reverse strand, counting down.
CTCTCTGCCTCGTACTCACTGCTCCTCGTTGCAACTCTGATCACTGGTTCGATTTCTCTTAGCAAACCCCGCTCTAGAACATTGAACTGACTGATCACTATGGTGTCTCTCCAATTGACCCTCAAGCCTCCTCTTATACTTTTTTTGTTGATTCTTCAACGACCGAGATTACATCTCTAATCAATGGCTAAGATTAGATTTGGCTTGATCCATGTCCTTTAAAATCTTCTAACCCAATTTTATATTAATACCCATTAATATTTTTATTTTCCTAAGTTTAGACTTAGGAACCCATTAAAAATATTAATTATTTTAATATCTCTTTCACTGGGTAGAATTTCCCCAAACCATTTCTGGGTCTTGGAGATATCATGTGCTTTAGCCTCTCCACCAATTTTCATGGCTAGAGCACATCCGATGCTACCCCAAATCAACAAACGCTGCTAATTTTCTTTGATGTAGTGGCTCCCAAGTTTGTCAAGTCATAGTGACAATCCCTTGAAATATCTGAACTTCAAACCTAGAAAATGAATGAAGGATCTCTGCAAATCAGTGAAGGTCTAGAAATATAAGATCAACTTCCAATAATGACCTGCACAATCAGATAGTTCACGCAATAATGTTGTAGAGAAGGATAAGTACAAAATATTGAAATGTGAGCAAAGAGATGTTAGGTACACGGTGTCAAAATACTTCAAGCTACGAGATGCCAAACCAAGGCTACCACAATACTAGCAGATCCATTATCTAGGAATGAAGCACTTCAAGACTGCTCGATGAAATAATAATAAGAGCAAAGTCAACTGCTTTTGCTACTGTTCTTATTAGAAGTTCTTCACTTATGATACATCAATTAGACACCAGTGAATGCTACAGAATGCAAGTTAGAAACCAGATCTGAAAGCTCCACAGCCAAAGAATTCTATGTTAACCTATGGTAATAAGATCTGCAAAAGAGAGTGTGTTGATCCTCAATTAAATAGGCAATACACAGGCCCAAAAAAGACTTGCAGATTGGTTTAGAATGGTCTTCAAAAACACTTTAGACGTTTGAGAATAGGCCTGCACAATAGGGAGAGTTAGGTTGACAGATAATGTGCTAGAAAGTAGTGTGGATCACCTTCAACGAAATGCGAGAAGGGAGGTGAAGTTGAAAGTTTAGTTTTGGAACTCAGACCATTTATCAAACCTCCATGAAACAGACGCTATCCCTGTAAAACAAACTGTTAGCCACAAATGAGAATAACCCTATATCCAAGCAAATTTAAACTTCAGGATTTCAATTTTCTGTTTAGATCTTCGCTGTGGCTTCTTGGAAAGGTGAACAGAAAAATATTTTAGCCCTTGAAAACATGTTTATGCCCAAAACTTATGGAGAAAAGCCTGTAAAATTGAGAGGAGTTAGCAATAAAATTGTAGATGCAGGCTTACAACCCCAAAGGCTTGCAGCTGATAGGAAAAGGTTGAGAAAATGCTAGTGGCCAGTGGGGAAAGGCCTCAAAATTAAATATGCCACAATACAGGTGCCAAACCCTCTATGATGCCAAAAGCAATTTTTCCAAGCTTGCGGCTGGCCCAAGGATGCCCTCTAAAGAAGAAATGACCCTCCCATGGCTTGCAGCTGCCATAGAAAGGCTAGATGGACTGCAAAATTTCTCAACACTGGTACCTTTCAAACAAAAGGATTTCTGTATGCTCGGCAAAATAATTATGAAATCACAGGTATTTATAAACTTTTTCCATTGTCTATATTTGTTAAGTTTTTCAATAATGCCTCAAAAGATTTTCTTTTTTAAATAATAAATCTTTCATATAATTTTTCTCCTTTTTGATGGATGGGAAAAAAATTGAAGATAAAATAAAAATTAAAGCTATTTACAAAACAATATTTACATATATATAAGTAAAAGCTCTTAAGAAGTATATAAATTCATTGAAGGCTCTTTGATAAAATTAAGTAAATAAATAAATGATTTTTCTTAAGCCCAGATCCAGAATCTCCTGCAAATAAAAAAATTCATTAGATAATTCTTTTAGGGAAAATAAAGTGGGCTCTTTCACTTCAATGCTCAAGAGTGGGATAGTTTAGCCAAAAACATCCCCTCACGCTTGAGATCTCATTCAATCAAATGATTTTGTATGTAATTTAAAAAATTTCATTAGATCCACATGAGACAAGAAAAATACAATGGAAGGAAATTCTAGTAACTTAACCAAAAGATACTAGCCACGTCTAATCCTATAGCTTTCTTCAAATCCAATCACCAGTGCAAGATAGCTATACACTAATGATTTTATAAAAGCACATAGACAAAACGAATATAACGACAACTAGAAATTAAAAGTTCAATGAAACAATATTACCATATTCATGAAGAAACATCACAATGGTAACCCTAAAGACTTTTTGCTTTATTACCAAAATATAGAGCTTCAAGAGCTGATAGCCAGAGTACAGAGATCCAAATATCAAAGATGTTACAATGAGGAGCCTTAGGCTCAATTAATAGAAAAATAGAGAGATCTAGATCCCCCTGCAAGTGGAAAATGGCTAGGTCCAAGAAGTTGCACAATTTTGACTTCATCTTAGAGAGTAACAACTGCTAGATGCTTGATCCATGCCAAAATTAATCACGTCCTTTGATTTTGATGAAGAAATTCGAATTCCATAATAATTCCCTTTTTTCACGTCCAAAAATTATTATTTTGACCTTTTTTCCTCAAAAAATTATTTTTGACTTAATCACCTTGGTCCATAAGTTCAATTCTTTTGTTAAAAAATTGATTTTTCCCTTAATGGTGGACCTTGAAGATTTGACTTCTTTTAGATCCACGAATTTTATTCAACCAATTGGACACAGAAAAATTAACTTTCTTGAAAAAATAACTCTTTTCTAGCCCCAAAGAATTTCTTGTGGTTTTTTTTGCTTGGAAATGAGTTTGTCAATTTAATCCTTCGTTGGGAATGACGACCTTTTCCAAAAATTTGTTTTTCCACTTGGAGAGAATTTTATTTTCTCTCAATTTTAATTTTTTGACCATTTTCTAAGTAATTTTTTGCCGTTTTTACAAAAAAACCAAAAATAAAAACAATTTGAGGGGGTAAACATAACTTCAACCCTCAAAAAGTGTCTAAACACAAAGTTGAGGTGTAGAGGTTCTAATTATGAGTACTCTACACCCTTCAACTTTTACAATCATTTGATTTTACAATTTACATCCAAATTTATAAATTTCCTAACCAATTGGGAATTTAATAATTAAAAATAGACACTTAGACTCAACCAAATTTTGCAAGACTCAAGACATGATCTATATGATGAAAATACATAGACTCGATACACTAGGACAGACTTAAGACATCACCACCGAGCCCCACCCTAGATTTGGGGTATATTTGGGAGAAAAACTCTATTAATTATTGTGTTTAGAAACACAAAATAATTAACAAGGTTAAAAAAATGCCTAGGATGAAACTCGTTAGCCAAAATTCTTAAGCTCACCCCTAGGTGTTTTACATGGATTTATAGACATACTAGAATCATTTTTAAAATGGTCCACTAGGGTGCAGAATTTGGAGTTACAAATTTGATAAATTGATGAACGATGATGCTGAATTTTGGATATCTGACTGCTCCAACATGATGGAATTCCTTTGAAAAAATGTGTACTGCTATAGGGTAGTTGACACAGAGTGGTCAACACTTGGCTCCACGCAGGGACACATTGCTTCATTGAAGGAATGTGAGGATCCAGAATCTGCACCCAAGCAACACACAAACCTCTATTAGTAGCAACCATTCAAATATAAGCCAAGAAATCATCATATAACATTAAGTACATGAAATAGAAGCTCTGTAATAGAAATTATTCTACTAACATGAAATGTAGATCTAATCTAAGGGCAAAAATGAAACTTAATCTATGAAACATAATGCTGAAATGAAAACTATTTTAAAAACATAAATAACATGGAGTAGGGTTTAGAAATACAATACAGAGGATGCCCTATGGCATCAAATGTCATCTTTTAAGAACAATTTGAGCATTTGATTGTTTGCAGGTAAGTCAAATGGTTCACCCTCCAATGTGGTCAAGTGAAATAAATTTGGTCCAACAATGCATCTGATAATGTAAGGACCCAACCACAAACTGTCAAATTTCTTGTGATTTCGTGGTTTCTGATTTCTGTGATCCCAAAGCAGCACCATGTCTCCAACCTGCAAAGATCTAGCTCGAGATGATTTATCAAAACTTTTCTTAATGTTAGATTGATTTTTACACATTATCAAAAGCTTTTCTTCGAGTTTCATCTAACTCCATAATTTGATCAATTCTATTTTAGACAACATCTTTATTAGTGGAAAAACGCTGAAGGAGTTGATAAGCTAGCAGCTTAAGGTGCATAGACAAAGTTACATCCAAGCCATAAACCAATTCAAAGGGACTTTTACTAATAGTTTTTTTCTTTGTAATCCTATCTGTCCATAATGCATACTTGATTTTGCTATCCTAGGACTACTTGTTATCTCCTACCATCTTCTTGATAATAGTTATACAATTTTTATTGCTTGATTTTGCAAGGCCATTACCTTGAGGATGGTAGTTAGGTGAATGAGATAAAAGAATGCCATACTTAAAACAAAAGGATGAAAACTTCGCATAACTAAAAGCCTTGGGATTATCTATGGTAATCTTAGCTGAGACACCAAATATAGTAATGATTTGATTTTCAATAAAATCCATAATAGCCTTTTCAGTGGCATTCTTAGCAGGGATGACTTTAACCCACTTAGTGAAGTAATTAGTAGCAATTAATATCCATGAGTAGCCATTGCTAGAATTTTCATGAAATTTCCCATTGAAATCCAGACCCCAATGTTGAAAAGGCGGAGGGTAACTAGCTTCTGTTTCCTAGTGAATAACTGACAAGCTTGGCAATTCCTAACAAACTTATGCACATCAGAAAAGATTGAAGGCCAGTAATAACCAACTCTTTGTGGGCAGTAGTTTTTGCAGCATAACGACCACCACAAAATCTTGAGTGAAACTCAGAAATTAACTTTCTAGACTCAAATTCATCAACACACCTAAGTACTATACCTTCATGATTCCTCCATCCGAGGCCATCCTTCATGATGCAATACTTAGTTGCTTTAAATTTAAGAGCCCTCTCTTATGAGCAATTAAATGGTCATGATATGTAAGATTTAACAAATAATAAATGATGTCCTTATACCAATCATGCTCTCTGTTAGTGTCGGTCTTGAGCCCTCCATCGGTGATCAAAAGCTCTTTGCATATGCATAGGTAGGTGTCTCATCAGTATCAGTTTTGC
>APFE030630996.1:10559-21243 GCA_000404065.3 Pinus taeda | reverse complement strand
ATGATGTGGGAGAAAGACTGGTTGACAGTCTTGAGAATTCTTTGGGCAAAGAGAATCAGCATACTGATGTGCTGATAATGGAGGAGACTTCAGAGCAGCATACTGAAGTGTTGGCAAAAAAGGACAAGGCACTGATGCCTTCTGATTTTTATTCTAACAAGTGTTTTGTGAATGCAGGTATTGTTGCAGAACATTTGACTCAGTTGAGCAGTCAAATGAAGGAAGAAGAAGTTTTCTGTTCTGGAAAACAAGAGGGTATGGATGATTGGGTGGCAGTAAGAAATGAGAAAGTCAGAACAGAAACAAGCATAGAAGCAAGAAGTCAGCAAGTGACAGTGCAAACTGAGCAAGCCGTCTTAGCTCAGCAAGCAAATCAACAGCCCGGAGATTATTTGGACCGAGAGATTGAAAGTATCAGAAGACTAATGACAAAAGAATCCCGGAAGAGACCAGCAGCAGCAAGAAAGAAAAGGAAAAATCACAAGAAGACAGCGAAATATTGCAAGAGCAGAGCAAGTGGAGCACTACAGCACAAAATATGGAAGCCTGGAGAACAACAACAGATAACAACAGCGGTAAAGCAATTGACAAGCAAAGAAAGTTTACAAAATAAAATTTGGGATCCAGGAGGAAATATCCAGACTTATGACCAGGTGGTCATGAATTTTCTTACATGGGGAGTCTGATGCAGGAGCATCATCTTCGAAAAACACCTTGTATTTTACCTAAGCTAGGGGGGTTTCATGTTTTGAAGAAATATTAAAAATTTCATGTAAATATTAATATTATTTGTGAGAAATTGTAAATGTGAGGGAAATTAGTTTCTAGATTATTTAGAATTAATGAGGGAGCTTAAGTTGGAATTAGTTTCTAAGTTTTAGGGATGAGAATCTATCTTTTAGGGATGTTGAAAGATTTAGGGGTTTGTTGAGGTATTGAGGGGATTGAGCATTTAATTAGATCATTTTTTAAATTGTATAAATAGGAAGGGGTGTTGAGAGGAAAATACATTGAGATTGTGAGTGAGTGAGGGTAAGAGTGATTGATAGCAGGCTTGAACAGCCAAGGCTGTAAGCCTCTGGCAATTTGTAAGGGCCGAGAACGTTGAAGATTTTGCCAAGAAGATAAGTTTGTAAGTATGTTCATTTTTATGAAAGTGTGATTTTGAGTTATGCGCCTTAATCTGGACAATTCATGTATGGGTCAATCACTATGTTAAGAGTGAATTTACTGGTATTTACTGGTTAATTAGTGCATTAATCTCTATGGAATGATAATGGTGGGTGCATGAATAAATTGTAATATGGGAACATTGTAGGCAAGGATTACCAATATTAGTGGATGAACCTTCAAAGGTAATACTAAAATCGATTTTCAGATATTGGATATATGGCATCATAGTTATAAACCTGTAGAATATTGTGAATTGAGTGATAAATCGAAGATTTGATTAATAAAGGTCAAACATCTGTTTGCTAGAATGTTACAATCGATTAGCTGGATCTGAATGGGTTATGGTGTGATTGTATGAAGGGCGCAGACTTTTAACTCAGTCCAGTATAAGAACATAGTTTTCAGAATGAATACAACTTTCAGGATTGTATTTTACATTGAGTTGAAAATGCAGATTTGAATTCAACTCAACAAAAACGAAATCCAGGTTGAATTCTTATGTTAATCTGAATAGTCTTATGATAAGTCTTAGGCGCAGAAGATCTGGCAAGAGGGCGCAGGATGGTGTTTCAAAACTCTGTTTTGGAATTCAATTAAATACAAATTTAAATTTCTGCGAGGTTCTGAAAAAAGCTGTGATGAGAGGCGCTGAATTTATTTAATACACTGTTATTATGAATTCATGTTATGCTCTGGATCGATATTATAAGTGGTTACTGCAGAAATTGGTTAAGTCTGTTGGATAAAGTCTCTTATTAATGCCAATTTCATTGTGAATCGATCCCCATGATTGAAGATCCTTAGTGTTGAATGTATCGATTTGTGTTCAAAGATCGGTCTGTGTACAAGACATAGATGTTCAAAAGGAGCTCAATTAATTTGGAAAGTCGACTTCAAGGAGGCGGAATTGTTTAATGGAATGTTGATTGAGTTGTTGTGTGAAAAATCATGTTTAAATCCACGTAGAGTTGCATGTATATATCTTGCAGGAAGTCGACTGAAGAATAGTTTAAAACGCAGAGTTTATGTAGCGCAGAACTAAACTCTATGTATTAGTTGATTGTAATTGCAGGAAAGGCTGCTGGTCTTGGAATACAACGAAGAAATTGGAATCTATGAAGTTAATTCGGAGTAGAGAAAGTCATGATTGACTCTTGAGTGAAATCGATGTTAAACATCGATTTCTTATGTCGGAATGTACTACTTTAGCGCCGGAAGATTTAAGATCAAATGCTGGCATTTGAGACTGTAGTTCCATAGCAACTACAGAGGGAGAATTGGTATTACAAAGAACCTATGTTATTGGTGGATAAACATGTATGTAATTTGGATTCTATTGTTAGATTTGAGCTTGGTAAAGGGCGCATATATAAGTTGTAACTCTAAGTCCAAACAGTTTATGAAATTGGTAAATGGAGATGAATGTGTAAAAGCGTTGGTTGACTAACAAATTGTTATAGTTTAAGAGGCGCATTTGACTTTTAAGAAATCCGATTTTAAAAGGTGCATGTGTAAGATTTGAGTTTGTAATTGAATGAAAATGTGTAAACATGGATTGGAGTTATACTTTTGCACAAAGTTTTATGATGAAGATTTGAGTTTGGACTTCATAGAAGAACCTTGTGTGAGTTTCAAAGCCAATAGAGAAATTGTGAACACATGTTATTAATGAATATGGGTTTTGAGAACATATCGCATTGCATTGGTAAAGTGTGAATTTGACAGTAATTAAGGTTTTTGATTTGGGGAAAAACTGACATGCATTCTTATATGCAAGAAATGTTAAAATCTTGGGTATTGCAGGCCCTGATTGCGTCATACTACATGCCATTTTGGGATTCTATGTCATACCATCTCATTCATTCTTGAATTTTTTACCATTCACTAATAAAAATGGAAAAACTATAATTTAACACAATATTACCACTATTAATTTGAAATAGTCACTACAAATTTATACTAGAATGCAACTATAATTGAGAAAGAAAAAGAAAAAGTTCACTTTACATCTCTTTCATAAACTAAGACCCAAAATTGATTATTGTGCGTCATTTCCCTTTGTTAGTCTATTTGGTTCTTGAGGTGCCCATTCTTTTGTCTTGTTTCTTCATAACATAGCAAAAGGTCCCTCCTTTGAGTTGGTCATTGGGTTACCCACTGTGACCCCCCAAATTACTGACTCAACAGGCATTTTATTCAATTTTTTTGTACTTTTATATGGTGTTTAGTATCCTGGTACATTTTGTATCTCATTTTAACAGTATTACATGTTTCGTTTTGGCTAATCCAAGTCTCCTATTTCCAATCACTATTTTTCCTCTAAAACTTGAGCTCCTCTAGGAGGCTGAATACATAAGTCATTTTGGGCCACTCTCCCTTTATATGGTTGATAATACCCTCCTTCATCTTAGTCTCCACACATCCGTAACTCTCCTTGTCGACCATCATAGACTCCTATTCAACTCTCTTTCACATGTCTATACACATTTTTAGGTCCATTACATGACACCCACACAACATCTTCCTAGTCATCATGATGATGGCTCATGCTTGTCTTCCTCTCATCATTGACACTTCTTCAGATAGAACTCCATGGCTTATCACTTCGAATTCATCCCCCCTGAAGTAAGAAATGAGATTCTTCACTTGGAAGCAAGGGAGTTTGGTGACATTTTATACTTTTTAAACTTTGAAATCAATGGAAACACCTTCAGGTGGACTCCTTTTCCTTCATTCAATGGTTGTGAAAGTTATTAGCTAGAAACCTTACTTCACATGGTCATTTGCGATAAGAAAGTTGACAATTATGAGTTATTTTCAGGACAAGAGGAGTTTAAGTGAATTCTCTTGAATATTAGATACAATCTGAATGATATTGTAGCAATATTAATAAATGTAGAGTATTTTGCGGTGTCTAAGTTAGACTCTGGATCAAATACACAGTCTGAGGCACCAGTAGTCATCAATACTCCAATAGATATTCTACCCCAAGGCAATTATAACTCCCTCTCCCGAGTTGTCATATCAAATTAACAATTTCTCATGGTTCTTGGCATCTCTTTTTACAAATAGGCTAGACCTACCTTTTCTATGTTTGTATCGCTTTCGTGCTGCTTTAGTATGTCATATAAAAACACTGGTTTTTAACTTGTTTTCTCTAAATCACTTATACATGTAACTATTTATGGGAATTCATTTTCTACCTCGCTTGATCTTATATAAGTTTTTGTAAGTTCTTTGAACAACCTAGCAAGTTAATCCTGGGATCTGAGGTTATTACTGATAAGAACTACGATTGTTACTGATAGAATGATGAACTTTATTCACATTACTCAAATGTGGGATCCTAGAGAGTTTTTGAGAAATGGAAGCGATTAATGTAATGTCAAATTTTCGGTAACATAAACACATTTCCAAAGCTCACACACAAAAAAATTGAGATCCAAAACTGGTTTCCTTCTTTCTTGATTTGATAGGCCTCCATAATGAATATATGTGCCTCAAATCTTTCTACATTATCAACTAAACTTTTGTAGGCATACTTTGTGGATCATTGAAAATAATAGAAATGGTTATTTTCACTATCGGATATTGATGAGTAATGAAATCCTAAAATAGGTAGATCATTTGTTATACTAATTGCATTGGTAACAATTGAGGTGTAAGCCCAAACATTGGAGGAGGGTGTGAAGACAAAGGAGCATCATGTTTATTATGATAGAGAAAATCATAAGTACTAATTCACTACCTCACCATGGTATCTGACATGATGGGATCAATTGTGCCCTATGATGCAATTGAGTTAGAATTGGAACCATGGCAAAAGTGTTGAAATTCAAAAGAAGTATGGTTATTGCGAACAAGAAAGACAGAACTACCAGTTATGGAGGATGGAATGATAAAGGAAGGGGATGATATTAAAAAGGGACAAATAGCACAACGTGGTTATATACCATCAGTATTTGAAGCACTGAAATAAATCTTAGATGTTGTGCTTAACAAACCTTTTGTTTCATTTTCAGATTCATGCTTCTTTTCTATCTCCCACAAAAATTCCACCAATATTTGAAGCACTTACAACAAAATTCAAATATTGTTGCAAAAAAAACTTTAGTTTAATTTCCAACTCCTCTTTCAAGTTTCATTTTAGGGTTTCTTTTATAAAGCATTAATGTTTTGAGACAAATTCCACCAATATTTGAAGTACCCGAATAAAAAGTAGATGTTGTTTGAGACAAACCATTTGTTTCATCTCCTACTTATCCTTCATGTGATGTTTTAGGCCTTGTTTACACTGCTTCCCCATCTCCAACAAATTGAACACATCTTTCTAGGACCTAAATTGGCGTCCTTGAACTAGACCATAGTAAAAATGCAAATAAACAACCTTTATGGGAAGAATTAAGAAGAAAAATGTAACTCAAAGTAGGAACCGGTCAAACACTTCCGCTAGCTATTAAATATTAGAAATCATGAATAAGCAGGTTGAAATTTTGAATGATCTACATAATAATGATTATGGAAGGACTTAACATGTTGCATAATGTTCAACCCAAATATAATGACTTGTAATTCTTCCAAATTATTGGAAGACCTAACTATATAGTACTTGAACCTTGGTACAAAATAACAAGTCACCAAACCACTAGTACAAAAGAGCACACTCCTAAACCCTTGAAATATAAGACAACATACTTAATTTATACCGAAACAATACTTGGCACAAATCAAAGTTTCAAAATATGTTTTCCTTTACTATACAAAATCCCTAAACTATTCTTTCAAACTTAAATTGGATTTCACCATCTCACTCATATTTTTAAACAAATTTGAAAATGGTTCAATTTAGGAAATATCATTCATGGAGAACTACCTCTGATTATTTTCTTACCAGAGATCTAAATTCTTGCAGCTGAAAATTATGCCTCTTGGCTATATCCAAAGTAAGTATTTATTTATTTATCCTAAGAAAAGATAGGTTTGTAGCTAGAAATTGGGGTTGTCTATGGAGGTCACAATTTTGGTAATTTCTTGTTTGAATTTGGCAAGGAAATGTTAAGAAAATCTGAGTGCTTGCTAGAGTGTTTAAATTGCGTTTTTTAACAGCAAAAATGGATTCAACACCATTAAAAACATTGAAGCACCCAAAATCTTGAAACTTAATTGTTGTAATCCAGATTTCCAAAATTTTAATCTAGATTTCAAAATCTTACCTAAATTTCTATTATTTTATTGGCGAAATAGTAACCTATTTAATCTTAGCTTTACTTGATTATAAATATTAATAGTATGATTTCCACTACAACATCTCATTGAGTAAGTCAAAAAGTTTCCATCCATTGATAGTTGAAGAAACATGTACACAACTTTTCTTCGAAGTTTCGAAAATAGTTTTGAAAAAACTTGAAATGACTTGGAAATTTCTATACAAATAAATTTAAAAGTTATAAACATAGGCTGTTGAAAGAAAATCCTTGAAATTTTTCTGTATGAAAGTATTTACAAGTTAAAAAGCAAGGGTGTAAAGAGTGAGTTTCTTGAAATTTTTCTATATAATGGTATTTAGAAAATTTACCCTCCAAGCCATATGGGAAGAGATTCATCCTCCTCGTTATTAGAAGATGACAAGATGAGTTGTATAAGCTATCTTAGATGAGTTCTGCAATGATTTTCTAGAGGGGAAGCTGGAAGGCAATTGTTGAATGTTTTACTGTAAGGATATGGAGCTTCCACTGGTAAGGAGGGTTGGTATACATGCACCAAAGCACTGATGGGCACTTTTTCATTATGAAGTAGGTCTTTCAATAATGGATGTGAATGATATAATGGAATGTGCTCTGTTCTTGTTTCTCATCCTTAGCGTTATCTTGATCCTACATTTTATGATTAGATATTTTAGGAGGTTGGGAATGAGTAGAGAACCATAAGATAGATACACTATACATTCATTGGTAGTAATAGTAGCAGGGGGTGTTGTTCTCTGTTGTATGGGGATGGGATTTCCTTGGATTAGGTGTTCGGAATATCTCATTTTGATGGTGCAGGGGATTGTTATTAGGTGGGGGCATTAGCCCTAAATACATATCAAAATGTTTAGTCTACCAAAATGATAAAGTATTTTCAGGAAGAAGACCCTCAGGTTGTGAAGGAAGTTGAACAACTCCTGAGATCCTTTAGTTGTAGAATTGATGACAAATGGATTAAACTCAGTTTGTGGTGGTGCACCTTTTGGTGTTGTTGGATGCAAGATTTATGTTTCTAGAGTCTAAATGATGTTGGGAGTAACATTAGATAGTTCTAGTGGGTCATGCTCTTGATGTGTTTTGAAAAAGAGGAGGATGCTTATGGCTGATCTATGATCACAGATGGTTTCTAGACCTTGGTATCTGAGGATTGATCCTGATGTCAGTTTGGATACATGGTTCCTCTGCCTCAAAAAATATGGTTGTTAGTGGGTATCTCATTTTTAATTGATGCTGTCGGGATTTCATGTTCATTTTGATGGTTGGCGCCGTCATTGATCCTCCTATTTAATTGATGACAAGTTGTCTTGCCTCATATTTTTAGAAGTCGGAGGTGCATTTTGTTGGGAGAGGAATTTCCTACCAACCACTATGCCTCGAGTCGATGATCCATAAAGAACAAGTATGTGAAGTACAATGATCTTGTCTCTTTGGATCTTCCAGTATCCCTCCATCCAATCGGTGGAAGAATTATCAGGTCAAACGCTGACTAGTAGGACCTACACATGGTGCATAGTCATTAACAGTAGAATGTTATTTTTATTCTCAAATTAAAATGTTTGGGGAAATATTTATGAGGCAATTGGAATTAGATTATGAGTGGGCCTGAAGGAATCTCTGGTTTTCCTTTATTAGTCAATCTGAGGATCATGTTGACTAGTTATCATTTGAAATTTCTCTCATTCTAAGGTGGAGTCTGATTGGGGGACTGAACACTTGTTCTATTCAAAAATCACAAAATCTATATTCCTTGTTGGCTATGGGTCTGGGATTTTGACCAGACAGTCATTGGAGCCTTTTATTTCTCCATGGTTATCCTCAAATGGCAGATTGATCACTGGAAATGGTCTCTTGTAGAATACCCAAAAGTTCATAGGCGGTTATGTCAGTGATCAAACCACGTATTTCTCCACAAGTGGATTGCCCTTGTATGTGGTCATGTATGTAAGATTAATTAGACATGCTACTCTATCAGTGGACTATACAAGTATACATGATTTCATGCAAGCTTTCTTTGGTGTCTAAAATTTGAATAAATTGATTTTTCTTTTGGGGCATCGGTGGGGTGGGCTAAGATTCTATCCTCCTTCAAGCACGTTCGTTATTAAGTGGGGGATTGTTGAGGAATTCTATCTACGATTGTCAATGGGGATAGGCTATCTATTAGGTGTATGGCCGAGAACAAAGGCCTTATTTATTTGTTGTAAGTAGGTGGCTAGATATGTTTCTTTTCTTAATGGATGGTCAGGAGAGTACATTTGACCATATCTTGAATGAGGAGGTACTTATAGACATTACTACTACTTCGGAGAAGGATTTGGATACTGGGAACAATATATTTAAGGTTTTTTTGGTGGATGATATTGATTATACATCATCGAAGATGCACATCTAGCCAAAAGGGTAAATCTAGGAGTAGGAAGCCCAGAAAGGCTGAAGAAGAAATTCATAAATTTATCCTAGGGGTTGATGTCTATTTGGAAAATGTGTTAAGACTGAAAGAGAAGGTTTTGGTGGGATGGTGGGAATTTGATTCATAAAATAGGGCGCAGATGAAGCAATGATCCCAAAGGAGTTGGTTCTCTCTCATAGGATACTGATAAAATGTGAGTGTGATTGTGAATGGATGGTTTGGTTTCCATTTCTTATCAGAGGAGGATGTCGATAAAATCTTGAAAATGCCTTGGGTGAAGGGTCAGGTCTTCCTCATATTATAGAAATGGAAGGTTGGTTTCGATCCTATCATGGAGAGACCAAAGAAAAAAGAAATGGGCCTAGTTCCCAGGGCTTCCACTCGAGCTATGGTAAAAAAAAATTAATATCAAAGATTGCTACTCAAATAAGAAAGGTCTATTATGTTGATGAAGGATGCATTGGGTTACTTGCAAAAAGGATGGCATTGTTTCTAGCTAAGTAAATCTCTCATTAGAACTTCCTAGTTACATTGATTTATATTGGGGTACCTCCTCCATCAGGGAATAAGTGGATTACTGAGGTATCTCATTTAGATGTAACAGATGCAAAAAGACAGGAATTTAGTGACAGTTTGTCCTCTTCTTCATAAGGGGTATGACCCTATCAACGATTGGATCTCCACTAGAGAAAATTCATCTCCACCAAACCCCAACCTTTTTTTCCTACCAAAACTCCATACCATTGTCCCTTTCCCTCAAAATTCCATCTTAGAATCTAGTCAATCCAAATAAACTTTTGGATTCGAGTAGAATCCTCACACCTTGAATCTACATAACCTAGCTCTGGATATGAGGAAATCCCATGGCAAAGACTTGAATACTATAGGGTTATCATCTCAAAAGCCACGAAGTGGTAAAATTTCGTTCTTATCCCCAATTAAACAACGACTTGAACTAATTTTGGAACCCTCATCTATCACTAGAGATGCCAACCTAGATTGTATTATTGGGGCTTCCTCTTTGAGCCTTGAACCTCTCTCTCTAAAAAGGACTTTTTCCAAGATTAGGAGTAAAATATGGTACCTCAAGAATCTCAACCCAAGCAGCCTCCTAGAAGGAGGAAGAAGGAGATTAAATATAAGAAGGTGGCACTTTTCCAGGCTATTGAAGCTTAACTGAATCAGTGGTTCATTGAATATGTGGAAGAAGCACTTTTTCTCCCTTATGATCTTGACCCAGAGAGGGATGCCTTCTCATGTGGGGGATCGATATTGTTACGGGACCTTAGAACAGTGTCTCCCTGTTCCAAATTTTCTTAATGAATATTCTATCCTTGAACATCATGGGTCTACAATCACCCCAATCTGCTAGATCTCTATTATGGATCATTCAATCCAAGTTCCCTGATCTCATTTTATTATAGGAGAAAATGATTTCCAAGGATAAGGAAAATGAAATTCTCCTAACATTATGTCCACACTAGATTTTGTTAGGTCCCTATACTACTAGTTGTGGAGCGCTTGAAAGGTATGATTTTTGAATAGTAATCTAGTGGTTTTCTAATGAGTTTCTTAACCTTTTCTGCATTATAAGTCTAGAGAATAAAAGAATTTTGATAAATAGTGTAAAAATGGACAAACGAAGCTCAATCACCAATAATCGATGTTTTCTATGTAGAAGGATGCGGAAACAGGGGAGCATCAAGCAGAAACAAGAAGCAAAGGGAAAGCAACGGCTGTCCCCTCGCTAGGAAACCGGATGCGGACGCGATCAAGAAGAATTAGAGCCAAATGATCCAGGAAAAAGAACGTGGACGCCAAAACGGAGAGCGCAAGAAAAAGGATGAGAAGAACT
>APFE030630987.1:0-10294 GCA_000404065.3 Pinus taeda | reverse complement strand
AGAGAGAGAATGAGAGAGGGGGAGAATGAGAGACAAAGGGAGAGAGTAGGAAAGAGGAGGATAGTGAGGGAGGAGGAGGGGGAAAGAGGGAAAGAAATAGTTAAGGTGGGAGAGGGGGGAAGAGAGAGCCAGTGAGGGTGAGACAAGGAGAGAGAGAGAAAGGGAGAGAGAATGTGAGAGAGATAGAGTGGGAGAGAGAGAGAAAAAAAGAGTGAGGTAGAGAGATAGAGTGAAGGAAAGAGAGAAAAGGAGAGAGGAAGGGAGAGAGGGAATGAGAGAGGGGGGAGAGGGAATGAGAGAGGGAGTGAGCAAGAGAGAGTGGGAAAAGGAGGGGGGGGAGAGAGGGGAAGAGTTTTACAGAGAGGGAGTGAGGAGGATATAATGTCAGAGAGTGTATGTGAAAGAGCCATTTTGAGAGTGAGAAAGAGTAATATTGGGAGATAATGAGAGAGTGAGATATGAAGAGTGAGGGAGAGAAAGAGATAGAAAGAGAGCAAGAGAGACAGAGAGAAGGGGGAATGGAAAGAGAGAGAATGAGACAAGGTGGAAGGGAGGAGGAATTAGAAAGAGAGGGAAAGGGGGGAAGAGAGTGTAAGAGAGAGAATGAGATGGTGATATATTGATAGAGTTAGAGATAGTGATGGATACAATGTCAAAGAGAGTGAGAGTGAGAAAGTGAGAGAAAGAGAGCAAGAGAGACAGAGAGAAGGGGCAAAGGAAAGAGAGAGAATGAGACAAGGTGGAAGGGAGGAGGAAGTAGAAAGAGAGGGAAAGGGGGGAAGAGAGTGTAAGAGAGAGAATGAGATGGTGATATACTGATAGAGTTAGAGATAGAGATGGATACAGTGTCAAAGAGAGTGAGATTGGCACATAGTAAGAGTCAGAGAGAATGATTGAGAAATAGTGAGAGAGAGAGATAACAAGAGTTATAGGGAGTGAGAGAGAGAGAGAGAGGGGTGAAGGGATGGAATGAGGGAGGGCCTATTTTAACCCCTAAACATTCTTTCAAAATATATTCATACACATTTTTTATTTATTTATCATCTGAAAGAATATTCTCATTGGTGTTTATTTCAAAATGGAAATTTATTGCAAAATGGATTTTTTGAACTAGCATCTCTCATATTTTCTCACGAATATCTATGGCCTAACTCCCATTGAGAGAACCATGAATTTATGCTAAAACCTTTAGAGTGTTGAATCTTTAAAACTTTTGTTGTTTTCCACATAGTCTTTTCACAAATAACGAAGAGGACAAGGGGGTTGTACTTTACTTGAATCAATCATTGAATATTTTAAATGAGAAGGAAAACAAATATGGGGTTTCATTTGATTCACTTGATGCTAATTCAAGTGTTTTTGGATTTTATTTTCATTGAGAATTACTTCCCATGATTTTATTTTCATAGCATGTATGAGTATGATAGGAAATTTTTCTATATATTATAGTATTTTTTTACATTGTTTAAATAGATTGTTAATAATTTTAAATTAAAAAGGGAAAAATTAGGGTTTTATCTAATTTATTTGTTTATAAATAATGTTGTTTTTAATTTCCATATGTATAGGAAACATCGTCCTTTTGCAAAATATATAGATTTTTATTTACAAAAATATTGTTTCAATGTTATTTGATCTATTTTATGTAAATTTATGTGGGTAAATATATCTTTGGCAAAGGAATGGCCTAACTTGGTTAATGATTGTCTAGGTCGTATATATGACTACACAACATGAAATTCTTATTCTATGGACCTTTTATTAGAAATTTTTTTATTTAAATCGGGTTTTCATTTGAGTTTAATTTTTATAAATATATCTCACTGAACATGTGTGACTATATGTTATTTATTTTAATCATGTTTTCATTTGCTTTATTTTCTATAAATGTATCTCATTGAACATGTGTGACACTACCTAGATCTTTTATTCAAAATTTATTTATTTTAAATTAGCTTTTAATTTGGTTTATTTTCTATAAATGTACCTCATTGAGCATGTGTGAGACTATGGAGGAATATTTTTTTGGTTATTTATTTTAACCTCAATCATTTTTGTGTAAATAGATTTAGGGCATTTTTGTAAACAACACTCGAACACTTGATGTTGAGTAATATTTATTTAAATATTTTAAAATGAATATGTTATAGATATTTCATAATTATATGGATTCCCTTTCAATGAAGTCTTTGTTGTTGGAATTTTACATTTGTTTTGGAATTTTTCTTTTGAAATTTTTGCGATTCGAAAGGTGTAATGAATTTATTATCTTAATAAAATCAAATTCAAAGAATGGACTGATGTCTCCTAACATCTAATATTAATTTATATAACTATGACAATGTTAATGGTGTTGATATAATTTTTTTTATCACCTAAAATCATACAAATACTATGATTAATATTGATACATAGAAATAAACATTCCTCATATTTGTTTTCCCCAAAACGTTAGATGGTGACCAAAATTCAAAAGCTATTACTAAATTTTAGATAATATTGTTTAGCTTTAAATAAGCTTGATCAACATTTAAATTTATATTTTAATGTTTCAAAATTATAAATTCTAAAATACTCATGACTTTTTGATTGAAGTAAATGATCAAAATTATAATTCAATTGAAGTACTGGTCAAAAGTATAATTCAAATAAGGACATAAATAACTAAGAAGATATTTTCTTTACCTGATCTTCATAAAAAAGGTTAAAAATGTAGATGTTAATTGTTTTAGAGAAGAGGCATAAAATAAAAGTATTTTTTTTGGTATTATATTTTTTTATACTAATATAAATATATTTCAACAAAAAAAATATCCTTTAAAGAGTGTAGCAAAAAAATATGTATGTTAACATTTCAACTAAACTAGATTTATGATTAGTTTAAAACAATAGAGTGACAATTAGCTTTCATTACCTCAAGAAACTCTACATTGCACAATGTAGACCAATATCCATGTTTAGCTCCCTATAATTTTGACGTTGCTAAAAGATTTTGTTTTTTTACTCTTGACGGAATCAACGATAATAGTATACATGAAAGCACTAGTTAATAAGCTTCTAGCTTGCCAAACCATTTTTAAGAACTTTTCTATATCTTAACGACGATCTTATATATTTTCAATGACGATATGTCTTCTTTCTATCCAGAGTTGTATGAATATGAAGCTATAAAAAAATAGTGTTACAATTCATGGATTCAAATTGTCACATGTAGATAAAGGTTGGAAAAAACATGTTTCAGATAGAGACAAACAATATCCTTGAGAGAATACTTAAATCTAGCATCTAGTAGTTACACTTTTGCCTTATATAGTGGATGTCAAGCATCATTCATGCAATCAATAGACTTTAATATTTAATTACATTTATTGATATTATATTTTCAGATGTTTTTATAAAAAAAATAGTTGAAAGATTGTTCATCTCAATTTTGCTTTTAATGTAGCATTTATCCATACTTCAATGATTAATAAAAACATAAATGAAACTAAAAATTGGTCAGTTCCTATATATGATAGATGCTAGTTTTTCTCTTAATGTTGCATTTATCCATACTTCAATGATTAACAACAACATAAATGAAACTAGAAATTGGTCGGTTCTTATATATGATAGATGCTTGTTAGTCTATATCTTGGTTTCATAAGGGTGCAAGGAAATTTTTTTTTATTTTAGTGCCATATTTTTATATCTTCCAACAAAATATGTTTAGTCTCCAACATTATTCCTATAAAAAAATCATAAAACCATAAATTTAATTTATAAATTTTATGAGGGTGTTAATGTCATTTTAGAAATTATTTTCAAATTATCTTGTTTTCATTATAATTTATTTACAATTTTGAATCCAATTGTATTCATTAATTTTATAAAAGTATATATATGAAATCAAAAATTGTTTACAACTATAAATTATATATTGAGAATGCATGATTCTCTTGCATGGATATAGATGTTTTTTTTTCATTTTTTATTAATTTAATAACTTCCATTATATTAGAAGATTACAGCAGTTTATACAATTTTCTAAGATCATGTTGTGATCACCCATAACATGTTTGTTGGCCATTAGGTAATAATAAAAAAATATAACAAATTACCAAAAAAAAAAAACTAGAACAAGAAACACACATTATATCATAAGACCTTCAAGATCATGATGCAACTAACTACAATTACAAATCATATGAATTTACAAGAGCAGGATGCTATAGTCTAGATTGTAGTGATGAAGGAGGCCTAACATCATAGTAGATGTGCTTAAAAGTGATCCAATTTATGTTATAGGAGCCATTGTCCCCTTGGCATGCTAGGAAAAAAATCAAGCATATGTGAATGGTTTCTTTCCAAATCATTCATCAAAATAATAGATGTATTCTTGTCTTCATCTTGGTCTTAATTGAGATTCTCCATAGGTTTGGTGATATGTCTCAATTTACTAATAAAGTTTTATTGGGAGGAACTAAGTCCTCAATTCTAACGGCGTGGGCTAGAATGAGGTCGAGGGTCTCATGATGCCCCGAATCTCTTGCAAAGTATATTTATTATTAAACCTTCTATAGATTTCCACTTCTATATCTACCTCATTGATGAAGGATTACACTCCAAGAAATATAACAATACTTCCTACAAACCAAAAAACTATTGCCAGAAAACAAACATGAATACACCTAGATAAAATACCCCCTCAACCCAAACATGTACATCATAGACATATACAGGGTGTTAGGGCTAAGATTCGTGACCTAACAGGATAACCGCACCCAACCTTCCATCAAAACACCAAAAACTCAATGTAATTTTAAAATAAGGATGACCCTATGTATTCTAGTTCACCCACTAATAGAATTGGCCCTATTACAAAAAAATTAAACTTTGAACTAATCCAAAACCTTGTAAACAACCATAATGTCGATCAAGAAATGAAAGAGTGATTGTTCATGAGCAATTAAGAATAAGGATAAGACTAGTGAATTATGGTAGTTCCTAGACCCCATAGAGACTAACACATAGTTGATGGCATCAATACATAGATAGTTAACCTACCTTAGTGATGTATAAACAATTTATATACTCCTTTGTGCTGAATATGTCCTAGCACATCCCCTTGTTTCTCTATTGTGTAGCATTTGATTAAGAGAACTGTATTTCTACCAGTTAGCATTGTAAAACCACAAGGAAATTTCTTTTAAAGAGTTAAAGGGGTGCTTTGATTGGACAAGATTGGAACGACCGTAGACTCACCCTATAACAAGGAAACTTGATTAGTGTAAAACCTTGTATAAGTCATTATAGAAGGTAATATTTCCCATATTAATGCTCAGTTGATCCCCAATTCAAGAACGCAAATCTAGAGGTGCCACACTTGAACCAACATAGTGGCTACAACCTCCATCATCCTATTGTAATTAATAAAAATTCCTCTCATAAATTATCATAAATTCATATGTTCTTGCATGGCTGGGGGTGTCAGAACACCCATCATTAATTATAATTAAGGTAAAATTAATGGCATGGACCTCCTTGAGCCTCACTTCATGATGTTTTTTGAACCCCAATGGGAGGCTATACATGTGTATTACTTGAATCTCTATTTGTATCTTAATTATTGATTTAAATATACACCATATTAAGGGGGAGCACCTATTGATGACATGTAAGCAGATGGTGGAGATTTAAAACACATTTGAAAATTTTCATTTACATCATACTTATTTAATTTTCAGTCCGTAATCCATTATTATGAAGGTATACTCTGGTGACTAATTATATGTTAGTTTCTTATTTTAATATATTTGGATGAGAGTGCAATTCAATACATTTATAGGTTTAAAGCAACATTGATTGCATGATGGTATGAATTAAACGATGGAAAAAGACAATTTATTGTAACTTATCATGGCGTGGTGTGGCTACATTGGTTAATGAAGTTGAATGTGAGAGAGATACAAATAATACAGAGAAACAAATTGATATATAAAATGGCTTAAAACATAAATATGATAGCATATCCCCCCATACTATTTAGTTTTTTTAAATATTATATTGGTTTATTTGGTGCATTTTTTCTCAATTTCAATATTTTCTAGGTGTAAATATTTTTATTAATTCAGAATTCTCTTTTTACATTTGTGACATTACGAAATTAAAACACTACAAGTATTGTTTCACGAAAATTGTCACCTTGACATTCTGTAATCTGTGTGAGTCCATTACCACTCATACTTTCCTCCTTTGTAAGTCTTAAGCCTCAGTTCTTCATATCAAGCCTTGAAAATAAGAGAAAGCCCTCAAAAGTCTCTGAAACTCTCGTTCTGCACTTTCTCTTAGCATTACTTGCGGTCCTGCACCTAATGGTCATGTCTCTTGTGCACCTGACCGCTTTGTTTTTGTGTTATGGGTGCAGACCCCTGTAAAAGTCAAAAAGGCGCAAGTATATTCTTAAAAACTCACATTGAGTCATTTCTAGAAGCTTCTAGAAGGAATCTTGAGGTGGCAAGTTCACTCCGTTAAGGTTCATGCATCCCATACCTTAAGGAGATAAACCCTTCATGTGAGGATCTTATCCCTTCGAAGGAGCACTCTATCCCTTCATAGGTGGAAATGTAACCTCGTTCCTTTGCACTGTAAAATGAAGCATTGGGCTGGTTACTAGGGGGGTTGAAAGCTGTATATTTTTTAGGTGAAATGTTGTTGGAACTTAGTCTTCCTAATTGAGCTTTTGCGAGGAGAGGTTACATACCTCTTTGATCTCATTTGGAAGAGTGTGAGGCTTGTCAAAGTAAAGGAGATTCCTGTCTGGACCCTGGGAAGAGCTTGTACAACATCAAGGCACCAAAGGTTGTAAGGTTCTTCTATTTCAAAGTTAATACAAATAAGTTTATTTTTCTCAATAAGATATGTTTTATGGTTTATTTTATGGATTCCTCGATCACCATAATGAACATAATTTATGATATTAGCTATCCAGGTGTTATTTGATGTGTGCTTGTTTGTATTTGCAAATTCTCAAAAGGAAACTCTTTCAGACGGTTGAAGGATGACTGCTACAAACTAGCGTTGGACTTAAGGTAGGGCCTAAACACCTCTATAGTTTTTATCAATGAATTGCAATATGTTTAGAGACAGGTAGATTTGCTTGTCTTGCTTGTTGCTAGATATCTTTTGATACTAGGGAGATCAGCCTTGTCCGCAAGAACGATTTATTCGGCCAAGAAATTGGCAACTCCGCTGGGGAACTAAATTTGGTTTTTGGTTTTCATTTGTCTTTGACTTGAGAAACTTATTCTTGTTTCTGGTTTTTTCTTGATGTGTGTGGGATTGGTTAGTTTTTAGGATCTGGATTATTTTTTGTTTTTTTGAAGTTTTCAGAGGACCACACTTTCTTTTTACAAACAGTGCAGGCATCTCCCCACTTTTCCTTTAGTACACAGAGTGGTACCGCATCTGGTTCTTCTGGAAGCCTGCAGACCCTATGAAATTTTTTGAAAAACCTAAAGTGTTTTCTTCTAGTTAAGCTTAGGTTCCATTTATGACTTTTAGTGTCTACCCAAATCTACATGTGTTCTGTCAAAAATCTTTTGTGAGTAAGTTCCATTGGTATATTTGTTTTAGATTATTTTCTAGAAGTTTTGCATGCCTGGATTGGTTTTCACTTGGTCTCTGTAGTGACTCAAAGATTAGAAGCCTAAGAAACTTTAGATCACCCTGGTGTCTTTTTGTCTTCTTGATGAGTCTGACTGATTTGTGAAATCTGCCCCCGGTGAGAAATAGATTTCGTTTTCTCTTTGCAAATATTTGAATGAACTTGGTTATAAGTTTTGAATTTCATTTTTATAAAAGAAAACATAGCTGGATGTTTTTTGATTAATTTGTTATTCTGAATGAATTAATCCTTATTTCACCCAGGGTAGGAAGTATCATTACCCAAGATCTTCCTTCTGGACTCATTTCTATTGAAGAACTTGTTAGTCCGGACAAAGATATAACTCTCCCTAAAAATAAACTGGCTTTAGAACTTACAGAGCGTGAATCAATTTTCTACAGTCCTTTTAGGAGTGACGCTTGGTACGTATCATTGAAAAACTTTCTGGAAAACTCGGGTCTTAGTTTTTCACCACCTCGAATTCCTTTTCATCCTACGCCCAGAGGTTATTATCCTTCTTTTAATATGTCGAGATGGCCATCCATGTTTTCCCAAACACCAGAAACATTTTTATATGGCAGCCCTTCTATTCCTTCGGGGTATCAGTCACTCACTAGTACCTTTTCAGGAGCATCTCCTCGACCAATTGAACATGAGATATCAACTGGTAATAAAGGAACTCAACTGTTGAGCATAGAGGAAATTCTTATGATGTTTAGTACTATTCCAAACCCACAACCTCTAGGTAGTCAGTTATCGCCTGGGGGGAAACCTCAAGGTAGTCATTTATCGCCTGGGGACAACCACAAGGTAGTCAGTTACTGCCTAGGGGGCAACCTCAAGGTAGTTAGTTACTACCTGGGGGGCAACCTCAAGGACAATACATATCGTCAAGATAGTACATACCTCAAGGTCAACCCTAGACTCAGTACATACCTCAATGTCAACCCCAGTATCAATATATACCTCAAGGTCAACCCAAATTTCAGTACGTGCCTCAAGGTTATCAACCTCAAAGTCAGTACCCAACTCAAGGTTTCCAACCACCTTCTGGTCAACCATTTGTACAAGGAACTGGAAATTTACCTCTCAATTATCAGCCCTACCCTCATCCCGGTTATGGTCCTTAATATGCTCAACCTTTTATGGGTACATACCCTGAAATAAACATGGCGTGGGATTCATCTCAACAGACTTTGCAGTCGAATGTGTAGTTATCAAGTCAACCTAGACAACCTTTGGTTTCTGGTCCAACCCAGTAACCTGTCCAGCCTACTGTTCAAACTTCTGTGGCTGGTGTAGTTCATCAGCCTGGGCCTAGTTCACCTCAAACTCCACCTCAAACTGCTGCTGCAACTACTGCAACTTCTGTTCAATCTACCCCATGTACTTCTAGAGTATCGACAGCTCCGGTTTCTACTGTTCCTACATCAGTGCAAACTCCTCAAGCCCCTTTACCATAGTCAAGACCTATAGTTCAAACTTCGGTTCAGATGCCTGTAGGACAACCTGGTCCAAGTACGGTTGTCACAAGTCAACCGCAATTCACTTATCAACCATACTAGGGACAGTATCAATTTGGTCCTACTGTGCAAAACCCAGTTTATCAGTATCAGTCGTACCCTAGCTATACTTATCAACAAACTCAACAACCCCAATTTGGTCCGGTTAATCTTGGTTTTCCGGGAGGATATAATATTCCCAATGCAAATCCAATTCTAGTTTATCCTAAATATCCTCCTCCTGGGGCTCGTCTCGTTACCCAAGGTTTTCAAGACCCTAACCATTAGTTATCTTTTATTTCAACTTTGGATTTACCTGATTTTTCATGCCTTACGAATGATCCAATTAACTA
This sequence comes from Pinus taeda, assembly GCA_000404065.3. Classification (NCBI taxonomy): domain Eukaryota; kingdom Viridiplantae; phylum Streptophyta; class Pinopsida; order Pinales; family Pinaceae; genus Pinus; species Pinus taeda. The sequence continues at coordinate 794 of APFE030630987.1, read as the reverse complement.
TCTTCCGTATTGGCCGCCAATGACCAATAAGTTGCCCAGTGATATCCCGAAGTTTGAGGGTAAGTCATGAGAAGATCCGTCAAATCATGTGATGACTTATCACCTCTGGTGTGCATCTAATTCCATTATCGATGATTCAATTCGCTTATGTCTTTTTCAACGCACTCTAATTGGTCTTGCTGCCAAATGGAACATTGAGTTACCATGAGGCTCTTTTTATAATTTTCGTCAGTTAACCACTTCTTTCTTAACTCATTTTCAGTTGCCTGATAGATATGACAATGGCACAGAATTATTAACTTCATTGAAACAGTCAACATACACATATATTTCAGATCATATTCATGAATGGCGACGTAGACGACGTTTAGTGAAAGTTTTTATTCCAGATCAAATTTTAACAGGATGGTTCGTTAAATCATTATTACCTAAAATCACTGAAGAGCAAGTAATTGCTCAGGCTCAGTACCTTGACCTTGTCTATACGCAGTCAGGTACCTTACATGAAAGAATCCTCGACCTTCTGAAACACAATCAAATAACTGCAGCTCCTTCAGGGTCTCATGCCGTTGATGGTATGATTGGTTCAGTTAGTACCAAAAGTAAGAAGAAATCTCCAAAGAATTCTTCTCCTATTATAACTTTACCAGATTCCCCAACATGAGACTCTTCCGCTGAAATTCCTGTCGATATCCATGTCGTAGAATCATCTACGACCAAATCAAAATACGGTGGTAAAACGAAGGGGAAGAAGAAAAATAAACAAAACTCAAAAGAGAAATCAGATAAAAATG